>CAEFZY010060449.1:0-81089 GCA_903066815.1 Brachyrhaphis roseni
TGGATGGATGGATGGATGGATGGATGGATGGATGGATGGATGGATGGATGGATGGATGGATGGATGGATGGATGGATAGAAAAGCATCTTAAATGAACCACTTTGGGTTTTTTTTTTTCTTTTTTAATTATTTATTTCTTTAAAGATGAGCATTTTTTTGTTTGTTTTGTTTTTGCATCATATTCACTTAACAAGTACTACTGTGCCCAAACCATTTCTAACACTGCAGTGGAAAAAAAAATACTGTACCTGTATTCAGAGATTAAGATAAAGGTTTTTCAGACCATCTAGAATTTCTAGTCTACAGAATCTTTCAGAAGCACATACACTGGCACGCACAAACAAATGCAGATACAGTGTCAGGAATTCATTTCTGAGACTTAATATAAAGCCAGCCTGGCCATATAATTCCCCATGAGCATGCAGGTAGGAGGACAAAAGCTCATATGGCTCTGTTAAATTAAATTTTTAAAAATGATGTCGCAGTGGAGGAGAAGGTAGGATAAAAGACAGAAATTATGTTTTTCAACATTAGTCTTGAGCTTCAGCACATCTGAAATACAATATCTATTTTTAAGTTTGTATTAGTATGAGAAGGTGGCCTACAGAATTTAAAATTGGGTTGATTTAACAGCGAGGCTTCATGTTGTAACTATAAAGACCTACAATAAAACATGTTACTTCTGCTTTGTTTGTAATACCATATTAAAGCTGGTACAGTACACAGAAGTGATAAGAATCTCCAGACAGATTACAGATAAACTACTTTTGCAAACTACAAGTATGTAAGAGCAACAGAGGGGGAATTAGGAGTGAAAATGTTAATTTTTTTTAGATATCTTATTAGAATCAAACATTGCTCTGACAATTTGCAGATTTCTGACCAGGTTCTTCTTGAAAATGAGATCTGAATCTCAATTGAGTTTTACCTGGTTAAATACAGGATATAATTAAAAAATGCATTAATTAGTTCAGAAAATGCTGAAACAATAAAGTAACAGATGTTTTCTTTTTTTATAAATACTTTAGAGCTACTGTAAAAGTTTTTGTTTCTAACCTACTTCAGAAGTTAAACGTTAGGTCAGATAGATTGAAAATGTCAGCTGCCAGTTCTGCTGTTTGTTTACCATCCCTGAGTTGCAATTGAATGACAGTATAAAACCCATGATATGCTTCAACTACAAAAGAGGGAAAAATCAGTCCTGTGACTTCTGAGGCAAAATGATGGCTTTTCTGACTGACAGACTTTGCAAACTTGACAGGATTTACTGAAATCCAAAGCAAACTGTGATGTGGCAGTGTTTGTCACTGCTGCCATCGATGGGAAAGAAAGCTGGTCTTTCTATGGGAGAAAAAATAAAGGCTAACTAATTAAATTATTTTAAAAATAAAATGCAGTAAATGAAAAAAAAAAAAACAGAAAAATAAAATGCTGACTGGGCAACTAAAGGTTTGAGATTTTACCTTTGTTTTTCTTCTGTACAATCCTAATTGGCTGCATAAGCAAACTAGCAAAGGAAGTGGGACACCATGAACTACAACCTGTCATTTAAAATGGAGGCAAGACATTTTATGGTTTAGTGGCAAATGTTCTATCAATACGAGCTAAAACAGCTCCAAGCATAATTGTTCTGTTTATCAGTTCCATTACAGACCTTCTAGAGGCATCAAGCCATGGCAATAAATAAGCCCAGGTACTGTGGAGTTACAGTGCAATACCCCCATCTCACTTGATAGATCTCTAATAAACAGTGCATCCCTCACAAAGTGAATTATGCTATCTATTTCAATCTCTTCCACAACACAACATCTCCCACACCAAAGCAATTACCAAGAGAGCTGATACACTTCACTGCCAAAGCCATAATTTATGCCCCTATAATATCTCTACCTCTAAGTGTTTAATGTGAGTGTTTTATTTATTTCATTAATTTATCTGGCTGTTAAGGTAGCTATTTTGTTATAAATTAAAATTTTATCAATATCAAACGGGAACATTAGTAAGATTATGATGAATTTAACCAGAACCAAAGACCCCAAAAAAGTAAATAATGCAATCATGCAGAAGCATAAAAAGAGAAGGTTATTGAGTTTTTCTTAAAATTCATATTATCAGAGTACAGGTAGATCTACATTGAATGACTACAAATAATTGCATGGTTTTTATTCAAACAAAAAATATCTTTAAGAAAATATGTGTACACATTTAAACTTAGATCCTTTCTACAACAATATTGTAAAAAGCTGAGTCGTTGTTCACTCTTTGAACCATAGAGATTTAAACATACTTTCTAGAATATGTATTTACATTAAATATATTTTTTTATTATTATTGTAGCTGTGTACCCTTTACTTTGCTGTGTGTAGGGTGTCCGTACTATGCATTTTATGTTCATGGATTTAAATACCACATGGCATCATTTTGCTAAAAATATTTATTTGTTACATCTTTTTCTCATTATTTTTTATTTTAATGATTCATCCTTCTATCTAGTTCACTTGCAGTTCTTGAGAAATAATGTTTTAGAGAAGCATTCATAAAATATTTGTCTTTTATATTAGCCACAGTCTGCATCTCAGTTAAGCCAGGATTAACAAAGAAAGACAGTAATCACTGCAATAGTCCAACACATCTGACAGGAATTAAAGGTTATGTTAAACCAACTAAATCATGAAATGCACTGACTATTGTATTTAATTTCTCTAATATACCAGAGTTTGAATCTAATTAAACTTTTTTTGTCTTGAACTGGTAATGTATATTAATCTTAAGTGATTCCACTTTGTTAAAATTATTAAATCTTAATTTTACAAAAGACCTGTGACAAACTAAGACAATACCCGATGGAAGGCAGAGAAAACACTATATGCATAACTAGAGCACAACTGACACCTGCCAAAGCCCCTCTTCTTCTGCAGTAATAAAAAAACTTTTTCAAGAATTAGTTATGGCTCTCTCTCATTGTTAGCCTTCTCATTGTTAGCAGCAAATAACAATGATACAAAAAATAGCTTATAAAACTACAAACAAAGAGACTGAAAAGCAAGGACATGATCAGGTAAAAAGAACCATGACAACACTTAATATCATTGTCGGTAAATTCAGGTTTCCCTGATTTTCCAATCATAGCTCATGCTTTGAGCCAAACCAATGAATGCTGTGAACTGGGACAGCTTCCCAATCCTCTACCTCAGAAGTCTTGTTGTCTCTTGGGTATTATCTTACAAAGCCCATTATGCTGCAGAAAAAAGAAAAAGGAGACAGAGGCCCAGAAGTGTAGTTAGTCTAGCATGCATGGCTACATGCACACACAACACACACTGACACATGCACGCATAGTAGTTTAATCTTTGCAAAGACGTGTATTATCAGTACAAATCCCTGCGTGCGTTCCAGATTACTCATATGTGTGCATGCAGCTGTGCAACATTAAAAACAGACATGAGATCTTCATACCATAAATTTGTCTGTGACAGATAATGCAAGCATGGGAAATTCACAAATGTGTAAACAATGTGTGGAAATCCCAAACTCTACCATCAAATATACCTCATTCAGCTGGTACAGCCATGATGACTGGTGGTTTTAAGAAACATGGGTCAACATTATGTCAGCACAAGGGCCTGATTTCTGTATTCACAAAATAATCTGCATGAGTTGTGTAGCACACAGAGGTGACGTTTAACTTCATTTAACTCATCTGGCAACTTCCTCTGAAGCATCAATGCAGATGGACTCTTCAAAATATATATATTTGTATATCCTTGTTATCTGAATGGCTGTCAAAACATGTGACAGTCCTTCAAATATCAGTATCATTATGTTGTTAATGAAAAAATCAGAAAATAAATTATTACCTATGGTTTTTAACTTTGAAGAATGATTAATGTGTAGCATCCTGACTCTGAACTTCTCTTTTAATTCAGTAGAATGATGACATGTTTGAAACCTTGAATGTGAGAAAAAAAGTAAGGAGATACTTTTACTTAAATGATAGTGCTGACATTTTTTGATATCCTTGAGTTGTATGAATCTGGTTCAATAAAATAGAGTATTGGCTGTGTATCATTATAAATTGTTTGCATCGTCTCAAGTTTACTTCTGCTTGGCAGTAACTCCTCTCCTGTAACGTCTGGCTTGATACTTAATTAGCTTGTTGAGATTTGATTGTGCTTTTCGTTCAAACTGCACATTTAACGTTATTTTTTTTCTGCCAAGATTTCTTTTGTTTTTCCTTCATACTGTGGAAGTGTCCTTGTCACCATTGAAATAATTTTTAATTGTTTATTTGCTTATTCTACAAGTGGTGGTTGTCATTCTGGCATCTCTTGAATTTTGGAAGAAATAGAAATGCTAATATTGTTTTGTCAATGTAATTTTTTTTCTAACTGGTCTAGCTGAAAAAGCTCAAAAATGAACAGCAAAATCAATCTTAAATCTGTACTTCATTGTTATGACTCAAAGTAGCAGCTCAGTGGTCATTACACCAACAAATGGTGATTCAAGTCCAGAAGACTGGGATTTTAGAAAAGATAGACAAAAAAAGCAAAAGCAAAACTGATTAAGGAAAAATCCTCAATCAATCAGACTTTTAAAAACTTCCAGTTTAGGTGCGCACGAGTTAGGCGGCAAGATTACAATAAAATATGAATCTATACCTTCAGGGAATAACATACTCACAGAAAGAACAGGCAAATTCTACACAAAAAATAACTAGACAGAGTCACACACTTTATTTCATCTAGTTGAAAAGCTTCAACTCCAACATCTCAGCTCAGACACTACGAATCACAGATACAGATAGAAGGGAAAGAGGGAGAATTAGGAAAGAATCATGAGAAACGTCAAAGATGAGATTGAGAAAGATTGAGAGCTCAGGAGAAGGGTAGTAAGCTCCTCAAAAAATAAAGGGAGAGGCAGAGAAGAGAATGGGGAACAGAACACTCACTGTTATTTTACAACAGAAAATTATAGAAAAATAGTTCCAATGATAAGAAACTACATGTTTATCTCAAAATAGTACATTTCTGCAAATTTAATGATCACCTGGATGGAAAATCTGCTAAAATATCCATCCACCTTCTTTAAGTTAAACTTAATGTGACTTTTCAGCAAACTTAGCATTATTTCCATTCATATTAATTTATACAATTCCAATATGCACAGCAAAATTACAGAGTAAGCTACTGAGTACAAAAGTAAATGTACGTTCTACATAAGCTGCAGATTGTCTGATTCCAAGAAACCCATAGGTGTTAATGAAAGTCCTTTCAATTCTTAATAATGTAGCTTTTTTCACTGTGCAGGGCTATTATTGAATTGTATTACATTAGGACTTATTGCAATTCTTTTGCTTTGTCCATTCAAAATGAAGAAAATGAGTCATAACTTTGTATTACTAGCTATCTGTCTTTGATGTGTAGCTGGAGGACTTAAGTTCTCTGCTGACAACTTAATTGATGAATTCTTGATGATAATCATCCCAGATCTCCAATGCTCACTGACCCTGGAGCACACAGAGGATCCTTTAAGGGGTCATATGAACAAATCTGTTTCTTGCACAAATTTCTGCAGGAAAAAACCTTTAAGACCATTAAGTGTTTTATTTTAAAAAGTGAACTCCCTACCCTCCAATTCAAATTCAAAAATGCTTTATGAAGAAGAAATATGCTGTAAATACACTACCCTATGCTTGTGGATCCTACATGTTTATATGTGTGCTTGCTGGTCCATGTTTGTGCATATTTTGTTAAACCAAAAGTGTAAACATGCTTTAAATGCTAATAATATTAGCAAAAGCGTAGATATTCTCCCAAGACCGTGTTCCTAATACATAATTTAGCAAGCACATAAAAACTTAAGAAGTGTATCTTTTTTTGGAGTCTGTTTATGAAAGGCTGTGGATGGTGGTACAAGAAAACAGCATCAGAAAATATTTTCTAAAACCAAACCATGCACTTATACCTAAAACATTCAATCTTCTACCACTTTTCAAAGAGACTGAACAGTAATCTCTGCAACATATACTTTAAAATGGCATCATTTTCCAAAAAAGCTGAGAGAAATTGTTTCCAGCTCCATTGGTTGAGTATCATGTAAGACACAATTATTTAAAGATTCAGTTTCCATCTCTCAGCTGCAAGGTGCCCAAAGAGTCATACTTGGAAAACAACTTGGTTCCACTCTGAAGGAGTCCCTAAAAGGACTGTAATAAGTGTTATTACTTTGCCTGGAGGAAATCATATCCATGCAGTCTGCAACACATTTCTTAAAGCTCCCACTTACCACACACCTCTTGCTCTCTTTCAGTTTGGATATGACACAACTGTCATAGATTATATTACTGCAAGATTTAGTGCAATCTTTTTTTTTATGGCTTTTGTATCTCAGGTGAACTATTTAACTTTATTTTAGGCCAGTGGTCGCAAATAATTGTCATGGCAGCTCATATTTATATGACAGTGCATCTGCTAAACATCCTAAAACATCTTTAACAGCTACACCATTCATGCTCTAAATGGCAGGATGAGCAACAAACACGTGACTCACCCACAGTGGGATGCCTTCTTTAAGAGAACAATGGCAGGACTGATGTTGCAGAATAGATTTGAGGTGCGTAGTCATACAGAGCAGTATCAATTCAGCTACAGTCACATCTTTGTAGCCTGGATGGGTTTTTATTTTGGTAGCTTTTGACAACATTTTGAACTTACATTTGCAAAATGAAAACGCTAGACGAAACTTAGCACTATGTTGATGAGACTAGAAAACAAACTAGAGCTCAAAAAGGAGCATTGTCTTTCTATATTTCTTGTTAGTGATTAAGCAGTCAAATGTGTCTGTAGTGCAGGGAAATTGGTATGAGACGGATGGAGGCAAATTTTTTGCGCCAGTTTGAGACAATGAGATGACTCAACATAATTCAATAACGCTGACAGAAGTGGCTTTGTTCACTTCCTCCTCTGCCGTTGCCAAACTACAGGTCGCTTTGCAATTCTATAACAGCGCAAAAAAAAAACAAATATCGTTCACAACATCTTCTGTTCTTAGATTACCCTGGTTGAAATTAAACCGGAGAAATCCAGTTCAATGGGAGAAAGCCGAAACGTATCCCTGAAGGGAGTTTAGAATCGAGCAGTATTGTGTAGGAAGAAATGGCAAGGCTAAGACCAACGCCGCTCATCAACTCTTGAATGATCTTGTTTTAGAGGTAATATAGAAGAGCAACGCAATCATAAATTGGTATTTTTCTCATTCATCTGAAGCATTACTACTTCTATTGAGGGTCAGAGTGTACCAGAGCTCATCTAAGCACAGACTGCTGGCTGCAGCAGAAGAAGAAAAAAATATCTTTGATGAGTTGCCAGTTCACTGTTTGATCGACATAGACAGACATTACTATTAATATTCATATCAGTGGACAGTCTGCTCTGTCTAATCAGCCCAAAAAGCAAATTAACAACAATTTTAACAACAAAGCAGCAATGTCTCACCTTGTATGTTGTATGAATTCCAATTACATGCAAATCCCCGTTTTTCCTTCTTCATTCAACCGTGATACAGTTTCAACTGCAAAAATGTTTTATGTCTGTTTCTGAAAAGGATTCCTCTTTAAAGTCACTGAACCAAGTAAACTTATCAAATAAGCAGTTGCGTTAAAATTTTTATGGTCTAGTTAGCAGGCCATCTGAACTATAGAATGCTTTCAATTAGGGCTATACCTGAATCACTCTTAAGACTTTAAAACTGACAACCCATCATAAATCTAATTTCAAAGACACTCATCAATGAGTATCTATAGTCTAAAAAAAGGCCGCCTTAAACTTATTGCACATAATAGGAGATGAGGCACAAGCTTAAAAAAACATGACATTCCCTGTCAAACTGAATAAAACTCATATGCACTGATATTACAGCCACTTGCTGAGCAAATACGAAACTGAAATAGTAGTGAGAGTATACTGTTTACTTATTAAAATGATCTCGGCTGCCTGCATTCACACTGGTTGCATGAATAAATCTGAGAACTGCAAACAAAACGTTACAAAAACTTACAATTTTCCACATCTCTTCTAATCCTTTGTTCAGTTTAATCTCAGCTATATACGTATATGTGCCTGTGTGTTCATGCATGTGCGCATGAAAGCGTATATGTGTAGTGAGTCATTGCATTAGTGTGTCTCAATTCATATCAAATATATCAACCTCAAAACGTGGATGACTCCCTACCTTGGCAGCCTTCATCCCTCTAAATCCGACATTGATGCAGAAATACACCACCGCATCAACTCTGCCAGTGGGGTTATGCCAGACTCAGAGGAAGAGTCTTTGTGAACCGTGACATCCAGGTGAAAAACTGCCTGTTTACAAAGCAGTTGTTCTTCGCACTCTAGTGCAAGAGGTACAAACATAGGCTGGCAGAGGAAGAATGAATGTAGATTGTGTACATATGGATTCCATCATAAGACATAAAACTGATGTCTGCAGGAGAACATGGATCTTAAAACCACCCTCAAAGAACAGGTTATTAAATATCTTTCAACAATTATTGGCGATATTCTGTACATTAAGGGTAAGGTGTTCATTCCACTTGCTGACAGGTTCTTTTGTTGTAGAATGTTTTTATTTTTTTTAACTTTACCACTTACAAGACTTCTGGTTTCAAAGCACAACAAGGTTTTGCTATCATAATTCCCATCAGAATATACAAGAAAGAGGTTGTTTACTCTTATTATCATGCATTAATAGGAAAGTGAAGTTATTTCCATGAGTACACACATCTATAGGCCTGCATAATAGTGTTTTTATCTTCCTTCCAAAAACAACAATTTTATTTAGAATGCATACATACTTGAAAGCATGTTTTTTTGTTGTTTTGTTCTTTTTTGTCTGAATTCTCTGCTCAATTGTGCTCCATTGGCTTCAAATGGCTTTAGAGAATGTTCCCATATCAACAGATTTTACTTCATCAAATGGACAGATGGACTCAGCAGCTGTCTGTATGTTGTTAGTGTTCCTTCTCTCCTCTTGTTGCTTATTTCTTCCTACTTTTTCTGGATTGGGGATTTTGCTGCACTACAGGACTTGTCGGGTGTAAAAATCTAACAAGAGCTGCTTGGCCTTTCTGACAAGACTTTTCACAGTTCACAAATAAAAAAAAAAAATAATAATGAAGGCAGTGAGTTGATAAGCCATATCTATTCAAACAAAGGGAAGTTTATTTGTGGCAAAGTGGCCCTCAGTTTCCCAAAAATGTGAATTGGACAATTGCCAAGTAAAAGTCGAAACATAAATCCAATTGAGAATCTGTGGCAAGACTTAAAAGATTATGTTCACAGACACTCCGCATCCACTCTAGCAGAATTTCAGCTACTTTACAAAGAATAAGTAGACTTTTCAACATCTAAATGTGTGATAGACATACAACAATAGGCCTGCATCAATAACTGCAGCAAAAGGTGATTCTACAAAGTATTGATTCCAGAGGATGAATACAAAAATACACCACACATTCCAAATTTCTATCAGTAAAAAAAGTCCATCTGTGCTTTATCTTCCTTGTACTTTACAATTGTATGCTACCTTATATCTGACTAGCCCATTTCTTCAAAGGGAACTGTGATAACAATGTCTAAAAATGCTGTTTAGTCTAAAAAGGAAAAAAAAAAAACTGCATGTTTTTGAACAAAGATACTAGCAAATTGTTTCATCAAAGAATTGCCTGAAACCTTCACCTTGAAATAAGCACAAACAGTGCTGAAAAATCAACCATGGAGCTTGTCCACCACCTTGATCTCTCTGTCTCCTCCCACCTGGTGATTCTATCATAAAGCTCCAGTACTAATACGGTTGATGCAGTTTCTGCCCTTAGGTGGTAATAAAGTGACTATAGGGGCCGATCGTTTCTGACCGCCGACATGACAGCAGGTGTAAGGTGTGAGGAGTGTGACAGCGAAAATGTGTATTTATGTGTGTCTCTGAGACAGAGAGGAAGAGATAGGAAGAGTATGAGAAGCATGAGAATGAACTAGTCGCCTCACCACAAATCCAGATCAATTAGTTGGCTTAATCACTCCCCTCGCGGTTGGCCGTAAAAGTCCTCAGGTCTGCCCTTCTCACATTTCATCTTTACTGCCATATCTCTGTAATCTATCAACCCTCTTTCTCTTCCCAGCTTGTGTCATTTCTTCTCTCTTTTCTTCTCCGCTCCGGGATCCGTCCAAGTCATCTCTCCTTTAACACTACATTTATGCGCCAGCTTGGTAAACGGTAATCAATGTCTCACAACGGTGCACTGTTTCATCTAAACGATTTCTCATGGAGGCTGTGCGTGAATGTGTATATGTGCATGACAAAGAGAGGGCAAGCAAAGAAATATAGGCAGACAGGATAAAAACAACAAAAAGGGAGAGATATGCTTTTTACAGTGCACTCCCAAGCTTTTTTATGCATGTAAACTTTTATGTTTTGCATTTATGAGATGTGAAGATTAAAATGTGTGAAGAAAAAAAAATGCTTGCCTGGATTTGGCACCAACTCCAAAATCCCACAGTAATGCGTTTGCTTTAGGTACATAAATCACAATCAGCCTGGACTGCCATCTGGGTTACTGCAACATGGCCCTTGTAATGTACATGCTAGTTAGTCCACCACATGAATAAATGAGGAGGGTGGGATGCAAAGCATATACATATATAAAATACATTAAAAGACGGGGTAAAGAAAGCACCTTTTGTAAAGGAATTTGGTCAGTGAATTTCTAAATCAGGTAATGGCTTAAAGGCTATGCTGATCCAACAAGCAGTCCACTGACAGGTCATTTGATTCAGTGATTATCCTATAATATTGCAATGTTCGCTTGAAAATCTTGAGTCATCAAGCGGATGTTACATTGACATGCTCCACTCACTTTTGTTTTTTTTGCAAACTAAGCATTTTCTCACAGACATAAAAACAGTGAAGTCACCCTAAAACCTTTTAGTTGTGTGGCAGTAAAATGTGTCTGTGAGATGTGCCACAAGAAACTTGATCAATGGACTCCTCATTACCACAACAAATTTTGAATGATATGATTTTAAAGCTGTGGTGTTGGTAGACACATCTGTGTTCTGATGCAGCAAATATTTTGTTACACTTCACAAGATAGTTTGTGTTACTGTAGTTGAATGATGTAGGAGTGAATAATGAATATTTAAAGAACTGTGAAATGTAAGGCTTGGACCAGTAAATCACTATTCATATAAGGTTCAGATAAAAGTTAGTTTGACAGAGACAAGATTTAGAACTGTTAATATGCCAGCATGCTAGAAAAATTCTATAATAGTCCAGACGTGTGGCTTGCAAACATAAGCAATTTTAATATGGGTGATATAGCTTACTGTCCTGCATGCCATTCCATCAGGGAGCAGTCTGATGACTCAAATAAGAGTAAATAAATTGTTAATTGGTTACTTGCGCATTAAATAAATGTTAACACCTATGTTGTTAGATAGTATAGTATAGTATAATATAGTACAGTATAGGTCTTGCAAGGTTATGATGAGAGTTTGTATCTGAGTCATAGATTTATTTAGAAATAAATTAAGGAAATTGGGCTGCATTTGATTACATCAGTATACAGAGCCGACGGAGGAGGAGAGATGGGGAAGTTTGTAACAATGAAAAGAAAAACAATGGCAGAGGCAAGTAAAGCAAGTGTTGATAGGCAACAGAAAAAAACCCAAAAAACTAGAAATACAGCAAAGCCTACATGACTCTTAGGTTTACCGTGAGAACAAAATGTTGTACTTCTCATCTCTTCTGCTAAGTTGAAATATAAGCAATATTGGTGCAAAGGTAATATGTCTTTTTGAAAAAATAATATGCTTGTGAAGCTGACAAGTAACTAACGCTCAGTCATATTTCAAATGTCACTCTAAAAATGAACATCCCAGTAAAATCTTTGCACTTTTTCTCTTTTGTGAATGACAGACAAAGCAGTCTTGATTAATGTTAGAAATTGGGTTAATAAACTGAAATTTGAAATAGTTTGACTAACACAATAATATGAGCTCCAACAGCTTTTAACGTAATTAGTTGAAGGGCATTTTGTTATTTTGAAAATAAGTTGATTTTACGCAGACAGTAATGGTTTGTACTAGAGATGCACCAATCCGATATTAATATCTGTATCGGCACCGATATTGATCGGGTAATGGTGACAATGTACCCAATCCATAAGGGCAGATCTATTCAAAGAGTAGCAATGTAACGCGTTCACCAATTATTTGATTCTTTTGAACGGCTCTTTGCCATGAATGTTAGAACTTGAGTCTCAGTGAGATCATAATCAGCCCGGACTTCCATCAGGGTTACTGCTACATTGCCCTTGTAATGTACATGTTAAAGACATTAAAATACGAGGTAAAGAAAGCACCTTTTGTAAGGTCTTTTTTTATGACTTAGCTTGCTTATAATACTCTGCACACATGTCAACAGCTATTTTTATTTAATTTTAAATGATTCAATAAAGAATAAATACAATAGATAAATGCAATTAATAGAAGTGGTGTATCATTTTTAGATTTCATGGTCCAGAAAAGATTTCTTTGTTTCTGTATTTTGCAATATTAATTCTCCTTCCTTTGTCCTAGTTTCTAATTTATTTTACATGTAACATTCCTAAGTGCACTTTCTTGATCCATTTGACAATTTATTTCTGCATATTTGACTAAGGCAGTTACCCTATTGTTTTTGTTTCTTTATAATTATTTAGTATTGACTGTTATACTTCAAATTGAACTGACTGTTTTTACATGTTTGATCAAGCTTGTGAAGCTATTGGTGTATTTAAGTGTGCCATACTGGCACAGAGTTATCAAATAAATTTGTTATTCAGTACGTTTATGTCTTAGAAAAAAGAAATATTTTACGTCAATTCAGCACTATTTTTTCTGTATCAGCTGATACTAAGTCTCAGTTATCTGTATTGGTATCAGAAGTGAAAAAAAGTAAACAGGCGCATTCATAGTTTGTACAGATAAATAAATATTATAATGTTTCAATTAAGAACCATTGCTTCAGAGGATGTGAAAAACACTTAAGATGATTTTGTGTTCCTAAGTATTTCAAAAAGAAGTTTATTTTATTTCACAATGACTAGGGATACTTATTTTGTTATCCAGATTCAATAAAGTTCACAGTCCTCACCAAGATGTTTTTCTACTTTATGGATTCCTGGAAAGATGTGTGTATTTGGAGAATCCAGCATTGATGGGCTCCTGCAGCCCATTGAAGGGCTGCTGCGGTATCACACATTTGTATCACTTCTTCCACACACCAATTAGCTCAAGGTAAGTGGTAAACAGATATGCGCAAGATCTCGTGAACACCGACAAGTCACACCCTGACCGTCTATGAATACACAGAGTTACAAGTGGACACTCTTAAGGAGAAAAAAGCTAAGAACTAACATAATACCCTTAGCTAAGGTTATATCCAAGCTCCAAGTGTATTGTAATCCCACATTGGCAAATTCATTGAAACCAAAGAAACATGCAGCGGTGGCATACGGATTATCATTTATTCAGAAATGCACAAAGATATTCTTTTTTTCCTCAGACCAAATATCAAACTGAGATGAACAGGAGTTGTTCTGTCTTCCAATTTCAAAGAATGCAGGGTGAAGAGAAAGCAGTTTACAACACATTTAAAGAATGCCTATACACAGTCACTTAAACAGAAAAAGCTGCAATCCTTCATCATAAAATATTTTTAAAATTTCTGAAAGAAATGTACATTTTTAGTGATTCCAGAAACAAGAAAGAAGCTGCTCCTCATGGTCATTTGATTTATGAATATCCATTAGTCCCATTAGTTAGAATAAAAAAGAAGAAAACAAGCAACACCATGTAGTCCCTGTTTTGTGTTAAAAAAAAAAATTCTTATATCCATAAAAGCGAATCATTACAAGACTTGCATTATGTTTTAACGCAAGTCCATCACACTATCTTACGATTACACTGTCTGCTTTTATGTCAGGATCTATTTAACTGCATGGCCTCAGAGCACAGTGGCACACGTCCAACTTCCCCAAACGCATCCTGTTGGCGCATCAAGTGGCTGCAGTCTTTAGAAAGCAGCTTTACCGAGCAGAAGGCGCGTCTCTTCCTCTCACTACAATTTTCCTCGGAAAATAAATAAATAAATAAAATACTGTTTTTGTGTAGTTCCGTCCTGCACAGGTACAAACAGCTGAGAATTTCAAATGCAACTGACGAGATTGTTTTTCTGTCTTTCTTTCATTTTTCAAAAGTTATTGAGGCAGAAATTTGAGATGAACACGCAGATATTGCTTCTGGAACTAGTTGCAAAAATGTTATAAAATATGCTTTTCGTATTTACGAATGAACACATGAACAGTCATGGAATAACAAGGATAAGTCATCGGAGAGCATTTCCTGCTTTAGTACAAGAGGTCATTTATCGCTTAAATTATGCGCAGCGCCCATTACAGAACTAACCAAACGTTAAATGAGTTACAAGTGGCAACAAGTTAGCGGGTGTAGCTCTCCAGCCGTGAAAAAAAAGATGTTAAGGACTCGATATGATGCCAAGGATTTCATCCTACCGTACAGATTCAACTGTCAGCACACAAAAACCGAGAAAATTAATGCAACCCTATTCTATTTTCAAAATATTACGCTTTTATTATTATTATTATTATTTGTTTTCTTGTTTTACTGCAGAAATGCAACAAATCAGCACCGAAAAGCACGGTGCAAGTCCATATGTGGGTTACAAGAGCATGCCAACACGCTATGAACTTTATCATTTAATTTCAGCGTCCTCAAACTCTTACCTTTGATGCGTTGTGGAGGAGAAACAAACGCTTTTTGACTTGACGCTCTGCAGCGGGACGGAAGTGATCGGTATTTAACTTCTCGCTCCTCTCAGGTATCCAACCTATGCGACTCCACGGGAGATGGGAATAAGAGGGACAAGCAGTTCTGTGCGCCCTGCCTGCCACCGTGCAGCTCATCTGGAGACTCCGATCCTAGAAGCGCAGGGTAAAAGAACTGGGGAAAAAGACCTGCTGTCGGCACGACGCGGCGTGGAAAGCCCCTGGTGGTGGTAGAAGGAAGCAACAAATGAGATGGACGAGAGAGAAGAAAAGCAAAGAGGTAGGGTGAAGAGGGGAATCATCAGAACCATTACATATAGAATAAATAACAAGGAAAGGTCATTTTGTTTAGTCCATCATGGAAATGTTTGATAAATCACGTCTACCTTTTTTTTTTTTTTTTTTTAAATGTTTTTTCTTCTAAAATAAAAAAAACCCAACATCAACAAAAAAGATTTGTGGACAAGGTCCTGATAAATTTGCTATAGTGTTATGGAAGTTTTGCATTGTGTGCCTTCCATAAGGGCACAGAGAGATCAGAATTATATCTGTACTTGTCCATTCATATGGCAAAAGCAAAGTCCAAACACTGGCTGCATTAAAAAAAATGTTGCAGTTTCCACTTCTTATTCAAAGACATCTCTTCTATCCCCAGAATGACTTATCCACTGTAAAAAGTTCAAAGAACAGTAAAGATCTTGACTGTCTTTCACATCTTTCAAATATGCTGTTGAAAGCAACAAAAGGAGGAGGCTTTCCAGTTACAATAATAAAACGTTGCAGCATGTTTATGACCTCAAATACTTAAGCACAACAAATGGGTCTGCTTGAAATTTATAGTGACTGGGAAAAAATGTGTACTTCCAAGTTTGGCTGCTTTGATGAGGTGGTTTACCTATTTAATCATGGAGTGGGTTGGGGTGTGTGCGTGTGTGTTTGTGAGAAATGCTGTCGGTGACAACGGACTGGAACCAGAGTGAGAAAAGCTAAGACAGAGGAAGGGAAGTCCAACTACAGATTACACCCCATCACACAGAGTCTCTGGAGCTCAGTCAGTGAGGTTAGGAAGGTTAGGAAGCTGATGTACCAACAAGGATTTAAAAGCTAGTCACCATAAGCTGAACACAGGGAGGTGAAAATAGAAGAACAGAGATTTCAAGGGAAAAAATGGCAAAAAGGAGGCAAGGGGTTTTTTTTAGGGGTAAAATGAATGTTTTTATCTTAATCCCATGTAACAATCTCAAAATGACAGACAGTCCTAGTAAATAGCCGAATTTGAAGTCACATCATTATCTTCTGCTTATCTGTGATTGGGTCACAGAAGTAATATATCTTGAACATTGTGGCTCCCAGTTTCTACATTTCCATATCAGTGGGATACCCCCTGAAAGCTTTCAAAGGCAAATATCCAGGAGGTAATCTGATCAGTTGCCCAAACCACCTCAGCTAATTCATTTAAGAGTAAAAGAAGAGATACTTTACTCCTACCTTCACACTATATTTTTTTTCAGGGGTGAGTGCAGTCAACCTACATAAGGAGCTATTTTCAAATGGCTGTGAAGAAAAATCACAAGAATAAGACAAGAAAGAAAAAAAATTAAGTAAAAAGAAAAGGGGAAAAAAATCAATAAATTAAGAAAATACATGCACTAACTGTAAAAAATGGACAATCATAAAAAAACATGGTGAAACAGTGGTTGTACTACACGGACCATAAAAAGGAAAGTGGAGTTTGGTGTCACATTTGAACAGTGCTCTGCTCGTGTGGTGGGCCTGTGCAGAGCCAGATACATCTATAAACAAGCAGAGAGGAAGCCAGTAAGACTGTATTATTGTGAAATCGCACTGCTGGACTGCCTACATTCTGGATTAGCTTTAGCCTAGCCACAGGCTCGTTAATACTTGTGATGTTGGCTAAATCTGAATTTTAATACTATGTGAAATTTAGCATTTTAATTGTTGATATGATTTTTATGGTGTGAATGATTTTTGTATTGTGATTTTTAACTGATGGATTTGATGAAGTTAAGAGTGAAACTATTTACTTGTTAAGCATTAAATAATTTAAACTAGGTAAAATAATAACTAGAAAGTATAATTATTGTAAAATAAACATTTGTGATTAATATCAAAAAGTAAACTTTTGAAATGAAAATATTCATTTGAAATGTTGCTCTTTAAAGTTAAAGAACTTAAATTAGTTATTTTGTTCTTTGACTTTGTGGGTTGATTAATAGTGGTTTGCTTAGTATTATTTTTGTGGTGTGCTTAGTATTTTCCTTGCAGTCGTAGTAAAATTAATGTATGTAAGCTTAAATAATACAGGTTAGTAATATTTATTTTTTTTTTTTTTCGTTTGTTGTTTAAAAGTTTTTTTGTTGTTGTTTTTACCTTCTTCTGGACCAACTGTAAGAGAAATGTCCTGACACACTGATGAATAGGATAAATGAAGAAAACTGCTTGGTCTTTTGAATAAAGGTATTCATCCCTGTTCAAGTGGGTAAGCTGCAAAAGTTAAAGGAGAACTTGACAATGTTGTTGTCTTTTGGACTTGATCCATAAAAGTGAAGGTACATCAACCAGCAAATTGAGAACTTCACTTTCTGACTCAGCTCTTTGTTCTTGATGGCCATAAGAGCAGAGTAGCTGCCATATTATTGCACCCAATGCCCTAATGCATGTATGGGTCTGCCTCTCCGTCCTGTCATCACTTGTGCTTGTTTCACAAGTGATCACAATTTTTTTTGTAAACTTTTTCAGTGATATGATTATCTGAAAATAAATGCTCTTGTTTATTTGGACAGGTAAAGTTTACTTCTGAGATGTCTAACTTTCTAAATAAACTTCAAATTCTTTAATAGTTACTCACACTTATACTTATCTCATGAACCTGGATTTAATTCCATTTGCCAAGTCTGTTGCTTAAAAAGAAAAAACAAAAAACAATTGTTTTGTCATGTTACCACAAAGTTGAATTTATAAACATTTTTGCTACGTAATATTTTCTTTTGTTTCTAAAGGTTCACAGTATGTCTCACTGTGCTGGCCATCCCAGGCCATTTTACATTGCCAGCTCTGGGGGTGAAAGTGCTGACTAAGGATCCGGTCTCCTGAATTTTAAATTTTTCTTCAGTAGCAAGGTGTTGAAGCACAGCCCATGCCTATTGCTCAACCCCCTAATGGGATCTATAGGCCTGCAGCTACAGACATAAATATCTGTAAAAATCGTACTTCAAGGTGCGACCACCCACAGATCAATACATGTCAATGAGAAGGAGAGGGCGAGAAGGGAAAAAAAAGGGTTGTGGGATGTTTTGAATTAGAAAAAAACATCTATAAGTGTTAACCACAATGTTATTAAGACCTACCTAGATGAAAATATCTTAAGTATTAAAATGTCGTAGACAAGTTTAATTTGAGTATGTTATGAAAATTGCCTACTGAAAGATTTGGTTTCCTCTTTGTAAATATATATTATCTTTTAAGTAATAATGTAATCATCACACTTTAACAATATGATGAATACATTGTTAAAATCACATTTTTTGTGTTTTTATGAAACTAATGAACTTCATGTCCATAAACAAATGAAGAAAATATATTGTAGTCTCAAGCCAAGTATTTCAGTTTTAACATGTTTTATGTTCTGATGTAAATAGGCAGATTAATCTTACCTTGACTAGCAGTTTAAAGTTATATGAGCTACAGAGAGGTTGAACAAGCTGTCATTTTTTTTGTAAAATCTCAGCTACAATATGAGATTTGAAAATAGTGCATAACCTGTGTTTATTTGTAAGTGCTCAAATAGCAGACTGTGAATTTTGTTGAGGAATAAAACTTCAAACGTTTGTTGTGTATTTACATGTTTGTGTTCAGCTAGATGCATGTTTTACATCAGGACAAATCCCAAAGCAGCACAATGCATAATTTCCCATTTTAAACAGAAAATTCAACATGGACAGCTACTCTTTCTAAAATAACTTGTTCTAAACTGATCCAAAAATCAGCACCTTGGAAAGTTACTCATTTTCCTGCAGTTGACTGCAGAGATTTTTTTCAAAGGAGACGCAATTGCAGAACCCCAACCACAAGCTCCCCCAAACATCCCCGACTGCCCTACCCAACTCCCAACCCCCAGACAATTCCTCATTTCATCAAAAGAATTAAGAGAAGTGCTGCTTTGAAACTGATCCTATATCAGCCCCCTGGGCATATCCCCATCTTTTCAAAATGAAAAAGCAGCTTTAAAGCTGATTCCATATCAGCACCATGGGCTGCATAAGGTATTCATACAGGCTGAATTCACCAAACAGAATTGATTTATTTAGGAACCATAGAGCTGTAAGAAATGATAGTACTTCTTCTATTCCCCCCATTGTGGTCCCTCAGGGTGGCCACTGTGTGAGGAAAAGCAGTTTGAAAGCAATTTTCAAAAACTAACTACATAGATTTCCACTTCTCTTTTAAAATGTCATTGGGAAGCTGAGTAAATAGGTAATATCTAGGTACACAAGACATGACAAGTAACGTTAGGGTTACATCTCAATGTCCATACTCTATGAGGGTTGAAGGAAATAAATCAAACCTGCTATATTAGTATAGTATTTATACCCCTGAACTGGCAGGTTTTAGGAAGAATTTAAAATTGCCCTGACAGTTTAAGTGAATGGTAGGAATGAGGTTGTACCATATGCTCGCTATGTGTCTCTGATGTTTACCTGAACACTTCCCTCTAAGATATCCAGAGCTAGGGACATTGTGTTATTCTCTTACTCTTTTTGAACTATCTCTATAGTTAATCCCGGACTTGTCTGCTGTGTTGCTTGATTTTCACAAAATGTGTCACACAAAATTCCAAAAGTCCATTGGGTTTTTGTTGTAACATGACAAAAAATGACAAATTTTGAGGTGTAGAAATACTTTTCAAAGGCACTGTATCGCTAAACTAGAATTACATTTTTGCAATTGGTTCTAGAATACTGTTCAATTAAGTGACTACATGAGGTGCACAAAGTTCTGATGCAAAATTGGTAGAAGGCGATTTGCAGAAAAAAACCCCACTGAAAAATAAAATAGCTAGAATACAATCTGAACACATTAATGCCCAGCTGACAAAAACTAAAAATCAATTAATAAGGCCATGTGAATAAAAGCCCCTGAAGTAGAAGACACCAGGCTTCAAAAACTTGAGCTTTTGTTTCCCAAGAAAACAACAGTGCAGACCAGAGACGTTGCTGTTTTAATTTAATAAAGATTTGCCTGTGCTGTGTGTCAAATTAGAGCAGCTTTGACTCATTGAAGGTTCACTTTGGCCATTGCAGGGCCATTTCAATTCAATTTAATTTAATCCAATAAACTTCATTTATCCCTGTGGGCATGTTTTCATGGTGGATAAAAATATATTAAAACAACACACTGGCAATGAATATAAAGAGTTACCAATTCACATAACGCTCAGCCCCACTGAGTCACAAATACCTGCTTTAGCATTACAACTATAAGTGATTAGTTTTTATTAATCTTTCAAACTATACAGGCTCAGTTAGGGTTACAGAATAGTTTAAATCACAACAAAGCAACAGAAAATACTTCAAATGAAAACATATTTGTGATCATCAAGTATAAAAATAGGTAAAAAATGTAATAATTGGCAAAGAAAAATGTTTTTTTTTTTTTGCGTTTTTTCTTTTCAAAATGCCTGTAAAGACAACTTCAAACCTCAGCAATATTTAAGCAATATTCAGCAATATTCTTCTGCCTACTGTGGTTTTAATCACATTCTTTCAGATCCAGCTTTACATGCAATGCAGAATTTTTTTCAGCAATGTTGAAGTGAGCCTTAGAATCTAGCTATAAATCACCTTCCACGCATACACTTCTCTGTTTGGGGCTTCAGAGACGAGCAACCAGGCATCCATATCATCACTACCTTCCATACAGTTTTTCAGGCAAGTTTATTTTTCTTTGCATTTGTTCTCTCTCAATCATTTATCACGCTCATGTTTTCTTGTTCATCACCAGGTAAGAAGAGGACTAAATCCTGCATAATTATATTGCACAGCTTGTAGCTAGCACAAACATACTCACTAAAAACAAACATAGACTCATCATTACTTCTGTGGTTAGCTTTGCATCACTCGTTACAGGAACTAGTTGAGGGTTCTTCATTATTATAAACACATGCCCCAATATTAGTGGTCATGTTGGTAAAATCATATTTAACCAATGTTTTGATGCATGTATAAAATTATTGAAGCTTAAGCCAAAAGTCAAAATAAAGGGCCAGACATCCTGATCAACTCAGTTTATCATCACACTGTAACAAAAAATAAATAAAAATGCTTTGTGGAAAGTCTGCAGTGAGCCTCCAAATTTTCAGTCTCAAATGTTTTGCCAAAATTGACTATGTATTGGGAACAGTTTTTTTGGAGCTAATTCAGAAACTACAATAATTCCTTTTCCTCATAAATATTATTGATAATCTCGCTCCTGTTCCTTTTATTAAATGATTAGCATTCAAACCAGCATGTGCACATGGAACAGGAAGTCTTGGCCTGGTTATCCTTCATTCATTATCTGGATGTGTGCTGGCAGCGATGGAATCCCCCAAACATCGGCTGCTGTCCCCAGACACTACATCATCAGATGAAAACAGATGGGCTTCCAAGGCAAATCTGCAAAAGAATAAAAAATAAAATAAACTGTTCGCATTATGGTGGAAAAGAAATACTGCAAAGTTAATGTATGATTACTTATTATTATAGTAGTATTATAATACTATTATAATACGTCTGAAGTATAATACGTCTGAAGTATTATAATTTCTTGCAAAATGTGACTCGTTCTGTGCTATGTTCAAGCACTGTAACTTCCTTTATTACACTCAAAAAATAACTAAATCAAGTTCCCAATAAAATCTAGTATGTAAGTCACTGTCAGAGAGTAACTTACAAATATAGTGTGCATGATCTCCTGGAAGCTGTACCATCAGCTTTGTGAGCTTGTCTTTCATCTAAAACCATAACAGACTCTTTGAAAACATAGGGATGCACAAATATTTGAAATACAAAAAAAATCCTTTCATTCATTTTCTATGCTAATCTTTGCAACCGGGCTGGTACACACTGGACAGATTTTCCATCAGTCACAGGTCCACAAGGCAACACTGAGAAATTTAAGAAAAACATGAATGCTCATACTCAAATCTAAGGCCAAAGTACTGTGACAAATTAACCTATCATGCACATTTCTGGATTCAAGAAAGTCAAAGTTCCAGAGAAACCCCAATATGAGAACAAGATAACTCCATGCAAAAAGGGCCAAGTTGGAATTCAAAATCCAAACGTTACTGCAAACAACTAAGTCCCCTTCTAGCTCTACTAGCAAATAATAGTAAAAAAAACAACAACTTCACATTGTATTCAACATGAAATAGGACAGTGTGACAATGGAAAATAAATATGTGCTAGAGGACTGTTCAATAATCCTGAGGAAAACAAACAGAAAACAACTGCAAATCACTGTTTAACAAGAGGTGGCTTCAAGCTGTTCAGCGACAAAAAAAAATCATATGATCAGGTGAAAAAGAGAAAAACATTTTGCTTTCAAAACCACAGCAGTTTGTCTTCTCAGATCCTAAACACTGACAGTGTCTTGTTAAAAGAAAAGGTAATGGATCACAGCAACGTAAAACACCAAAGCTCAATTCAACAGCTTGAAATGAAGCTTTGAAGCTCCATGATAGGAAATGAGAAAATCTGAGCAACAGTTACATGATGCAAAGTCAACAGCGATGAAAGGAAGCAGGTTTAATTATAAACAGTGTGTTGTGTAAAAAACACACAGAAACAAAAAGCAGAAAGTCAAAGTAAAACCCTAATCAAAATGCCTCAGTTTATAAACAATCCTAAAGAAACTGAGTGTTGATTAGTAAAAATAAGTAGAGTGTAAATAGAAAATATCATATTTTTGCTGTCTGAGAAGTCATAATAATAGGTGTTTGATCCAAACACATTACCGGTACATGCTTGTCTGTGATAAAATTTGAATTGTGCGGGTCAATCTAGCTGCATAATGGATGTAGCAGGGAGTTTAATCAAATATTTTACAAAAGGGAACACCAGGTTATTACCTGTAAGAATTTATTTTATAAAACAGCAAGCACAGCAATGTTATGGCAAAAGCACAATTGTGCAGAAAACGGTGCTGGATCCTAAAATTAAGATATTCACTTGCTTTGTTTCACCCTGTCTGTAGCTCAGGCTTCTCACCTCTTTGACAGACTTCTAAAGTATGCTAGCTCTGATCCAGCTGTTCATCCTCGCCAGCATAAAAGGGCGAAAAGACTATCAGATATCAGTGAGACTGCCGTTGCCCAAAGCTAGATCAAAATCCACCCGAAGCTGTTGCAAAGTACCGTGGCTTGATAATCTTTGCTGATTTGATCCTATCTACTAGCAGGCAGAAGAACCCCCTTCAAAGAAACCAAGATAGTTGAATGACTGAAACTATCTCCAGACTCTGTGTTGCAGGAACTCTTTACCATATAGAATTTCCAAACAAGAAAAGACAGTAGAAAAACAGAAAGTAAAAGAGAAGTGATTGAAGCTCACCCTAATATATTTAAACAATGCTTAGGAAGCTTGTAACTACTGTACATGGCAGAAAAAGTGTTTTTTTTCCCCTCAAAATATTTAATCCTACATTGCGATAGTGGGGTGGCAGCAACAAAACTCTTTCGGTGCTAAACAGTCCTGGAGTCCTAAAAATAGTCTTTCATATTTGCCACATTAATCTCTCTCTGCGCCCCTCAGAGACATTATATTGGAGGCTAAAATCCAGTTATTTTCCCAAAGAGAGTTTTTCAAGTCATACAGTATTACCAAGGCATTGCATTACATTCTGTATGTGTGTGCAAACAGAAGGGTTTGTTCATAATGCAGAGGCAATTTATAGCACAGGCATGTTTTTCACCAAGATCTTAAGTATGTATGAGGATGAAATATTAGCGTTTAGTGTTCCTAAAACAATTTCACTGCAGAGCCGTGGCTTATAAATGGAGAAAGCGCAATAATCTGCAGCAGCCCTCTCTTTGGCTTGTGCATATTGTTAGGTTTTTATACGTCCGGGTAACATTTATGCCTGACTAGATGGATCCAAAACAGTGGTTGTTTCTGTTTTTTTTTATCACCCCCATTGTACTTTGGAAGTATAAACTTTTTTTCTCAGACAGTTAGAAAGTCCACATTTTTGAACACATCATTCACCTACAACGACTCAAGGTTATAATCCTGAATCTCAAAGATGTCCATGTGTTGGAATGATGGAGCACTCTGAATTGAGCATAGGTCAATGCCTGTCAAGAATACTTACTTAACAGGGGAAACAACAAAGTGGTGTGAAGATTGTAGAAAAAAAAAAAGGCATATTCATCCTTGAGACTGACTCACTTTTTTCTTTTCCATGCAAGACAGATTTATATGTACTTATTTATTTATTCTTAGTCTGTTTTTTTTAAACAAAGTGTTACTTCAGCTAAACACACCATTCTTAAAGTTTTGTATCTGATGTTACAGTTATTTTGACACATTGTCGGCTCTGCTGTGCTCGATTGCTTAAACAAATAGAAAAAAAAAAATCCTTCTATCAAAAAGGGTGGAAAATGGGGAACATATCGCTTATATGCATACCGAAAAAAGTAATTAAAGCTTCAACATTAGTTTTGTTTTTCATGTTAATATATCTTAATTATTGCTGTCAACTTTACTGTCATCTTAAACAATATTATTGCTCATAAAAGTTCAAATATAGAATTTGCATGGTAAGAATCTGAGTAATTTTCAGATGATGGCTTTAATAGTGCTTTCTGTTAAGCTTCTTTAAGCTTCTCCATAGCTGTAGCCATCAGATGTCAAAGATAAGATATACTTTATTGAGGCCAGAATTGGAAAACGTTGCGTGTTCCTTGGTTTATATGTTACTGTTCACAAATGTCACTAAACCCATCAGATCTGCACAGAAAACTGAGATTGAATTAAACATTGGTGGACTCTATTTACCTACAATGGCGTCTAATGGTAATAGATTGCACAGCTTCTTATTTAGGACTGTCAGTGTAAAACGGGCTAAAAAAATTCAAGCACAGTTTTCAGATTGACATTCATGAAAGATTTTGAAATCAGTTAATTCTTTTGTTTCTATTTCAAAATCATGCATTAGTTGACTTGGTCAGTTGTACAAAATCCTAATAAAAAACTAACTGTAGTTGTACCATGACAAAATAATACTAAAAAAAAGTTGAACAGACATGAATACCTTTGAGAAACACTGCATGCTTAGGCTTGACAGTGCCTCATTAGGTCCAATTCAGTAAAGCAAAGACATTTTATTTATCTAATTTTCTTACAAACCTAATTTGTTCACTGGCTATGTAATGTGATTTTGAAATTGAAGCAACCGTTCTGCACAAATCTGATATTATTTGGCATCTGCTGTGGAGTGTGTCTGAGTGTGTTTGTGAATATACATTCTAATCTCTATGTGTAGGAGACGAGATGAAAAAGTCAGAATGTCTTGCATGGTTTGCCTCTAGATTTTCAAGTTTTAGAAGCACATTGGAGGCAGCAGCTGACCTTAAACTGTTGCCTTCTCAAATTGAATCCAATAACTCTATCTGGTTGCTGACTATAGGATGTAGCAGTTAGCGTTTAAATTGATGCTGGTCACCCGGGGGCCTCAGAAACAAACAAGTCCCCTAAAGTGTCAGAACTAACCTCTCCAGTAGGTTTTAAAAAACACTTTCAGTGGCATGAAAACAGAAGCTGCACATAAAGGTGCACAAACCAGCAACATATCCCTGAGTCCTTCTGATTGTGTTTATTAGATTTTAAAAGCAACTAGTTTTTCATACTACTGAAATATCTGACTTTGTTTAAAGAGGGAAAAAAAATATCCACCAAAGAAGAAAAATGTACTGGTTGCCAAGCAACATTGTTATATTTCCTTCACTTGGGTTTATCTGTGACAGTTTGGTGTTTTGTTTTTTTTTTTTTTTCAGTATTAGCAGTGTGAAAGTCTTCAGAAGCTCAGTAACTGAAAATCTGCATCCACTGATGTGCATCTCTGTTATGTTTGTATATATGATAACTGAGAACAGTAAATCCTGTGAGCACTGTGACTTTTAAGCGACTCCTTTAAATTTTGCTATTGACAATTGGTGTACATACAACACTGTCCCCTTTGTACTATAAATTTATTAAAATATTTATTTATAGAGCTAAGAGACAAATGATCCCAGTCTCTGCTGCTTTGATCAACTGTAAGGTGTAAAATCCTCTATGAGCAGCGAAAGGCCTCTGCCACGTGTTTGCTGTGTTATAAACGTGTCTTTTGATTTGATCACAAGATCACAGTGAGCTTTGAATGAAATGCATGATTCCTGCCTTTCCCAAAGAGGGGTGTACTTTGGCAGGACCTCCTTTCTCTATGCGCTTCGGCTCATGATCAGTCATTCACAGGTTCACAGCTGTCCAACTGTTAGACATGACCAGGCAACCTGACAAATACCCAAAGCTGAAAAGGGCTGGGATGTTTTAGAAAATGTGCTGTTAATTAAATATAATTATTTTTATTTTACTCTCAAGGTAAAATAAAACTTTGAGAGTAAAAGAGACATGTACAAGATTTAGGACCATCTATATAAATAAATATAGAAAAATATTTTTAAATAATTTAACAAATATAGCTCTAAATTTTACAAAACCTTGCAGACTAAAGACACTAGATTTTTAGGACCCATTGACATAATAATTAGTATACTTTTTTCTGTTTTTACTTCTTGTCTGTTCAAAATAAAAAAAAATAAAATGAGTAAATTTAAATATGAACTCATGAATGTTTATTTTATGTTAGGTCTTTGGAGCAGAATTTCTATTAGCAAAGAAAATTGAAAGCCAGCTTCTCAGTACTCCACAGTTAAATAAAAATAACTGTGGAGTATTGATGATTGAAAAAAAAGGTCTGACTGACCATTTTTTTCAATCATCTGGTTTTTGTGCTTGTTTTTAGGAGTAGTGCATGTAGTACATACAGTTGTCCTAGCCTGAAGGAATCTTGGGGAAGAAAAAGCTATAGTAAATAGCATTTAATCCAGCTGCAGTGTTCAAAGGTCTTCTTTCAGAATTAAAGCAATTTTTTCAGGCACATCTGAGGATTGACTGGTTTTGTGAGACAGTTAAATAAGTTTGCTGTGTGCCAATTTAACAGCTGAGAAGTAAAAAGTTTTTGTTGAAGTTGTTTTGATGGCAGTAGTGATAGTATTACAGAAATTCAAGTTATAAACTCCTGAAACAAGTATATTTTTGTGCTTTGATGAAAAAGTTTGGATTTTTTAAAATTCTTATTTTATTTATCATTTCTAATTAAGACCTTTAATGAAGCTTAAAAATGCTTCTCTCACTACTGCTCATTGGTTCCCTTTACTGAACACACTATACAAGGCATATGGCAACATAGACCAGATAAGCCAGCTGCTGCCTTCATGTCATAGAATGACCTTCAGGCCTTAAAATGGCTGCCATGCTGTGATTCCCCTGTTAGCTGAGCCAAGAATCAGAATGGTGAAAAACATAGGTAAAGAGTCAACTCCAGTTCACATTGATAAAACTAAGTCCAGTCTATCAATACCTATGCCCTGCCGATCATCAGATTCCCTGCCTGAATGCCATCTTGACCAAAGGGGGAGATAGAAGCCATAGATATCAAGACAAAGAGGCTCCTCACAAATCTAGCATCCTGAGGAGGAAGTGAGGTCTAGTGACCGCAAAGATGCCCTTCATTGATTGATTTATCTACTAAATGACTGTCTCAGGCACCAGAAACCCAGTGTGCCCAAGCAAAAACCAGAAGGAAGCATCTAGAAAGACAAGTCCCTGCATGACACGTACTGATCGAACAACTGAACATGTAGCTGATATCGAGAAGTCCTATCAATGGCTAGAATACAGAAATAAATACAATTAATAGAAAGCATTTATTGTCATTACACTGAAATAGAGTAAGATTACAAATGCAACTCAATGATACACAGTAACACATTAAAAGAATTTAAAAGACATTAAAACTCACACCACATAGAATATCTTGTCCTTTCAGGATAAAATGTCAAAGTAAATAGAATCAGTGGTAGGTTGGACTGAAGAACAATACAGAGGCTCCACTTGAGGCAGCACAATAACAGGCACTGAGCATAAAAGCAAGATGTTGACCCACTCCAGACAAGATGCCCCTGAAACAGTCCAACATACACATACACCTTTGCTTAAATATTTCACCTTGTCCATTTACTTTCATATGATTTACAGCAGATTGCATGTTTATATAATATTGTAACTTACCCATTCTGATAACTTTGCATGATTATGGAAGTATTGCTGTTATGCCTCTGACAGGGACCTCATCAAAATATGGCACCGAGAACAGATATGATTGAGAAAAATAGCACAGTTAAATTAAAACTGTGATAAATTTAATACAAGGAAGGACCAAAAATTTATGGAACACCATATTGGTAGTTATATCTTATTTTGATTTAGTGGTGATTGTAAGTCATTTTAATATTTTGCCTAACTCTAGATACAGATTTTTTATATAAGCTGAGCAATTTTCATACATTTATACCTTTAACTACTCTATCTAAAGCAGAGATTAAAATGCTCTTTAAACATTTACAGCCTTTAGGCATTTAGGTGTTCAAGCCAGTGAACCAGTTGCTACCTCTTATCAGTTGTAGTGAATTGTGACATAAAAAGTCATTATACAATCCAAGCCATTACCCATTTTCCAAGGGTTTTTGAACATTTGCGTGAAATCACATATATAAGAGAAAAATGATGGCCAGGCAGTTTTCACATTTCACTTCCAACAAGTCATGCTTCAGTATTATGTGGTAATTACAGACACAGTTCACCTCTATTGGCTTATCCATAAACTCTAATTCTCACATAGTAGGGATTAATTTCATTTTCTCAGCTTTAAGTGAAAGTTGGATCTATAACATTTAATTTTTTGCGGCAGCAGGAATAGAATTAAAAACTTCAAAAGTCACAAACGTTAATATTGGCTGTCATAATTGAAATTTACTATTTGAACATCATCCAATAAGTTGAAATGAATTTCAGTAAAAAAAAAAAAAAAAGAGATCTCTAACCGATTTACATATATACTTACCATAAATGGATTGTTGCTTTTGATGTAAATTTGCTAAAAGCTAACTGTGCAATAAACTTACTTGCAGTGCTTTTACAGACCTGCCTCTAAAACTGGCTTGTTATGACATTAATGTTAATGGTGGTGATTCAGAATGTGCTGACTGCAGATCTGCAGATCTTAGGTGGATCAATACAGACTGCACATATGTAAATGTAGTCATTAAATCTTTTTTCAGTTGGATGTCTGGCTTCAGGGAGTATGCAATAACCAGTGACAGTCATGATAGACAAATTATTTCAACCTTGAGAAGTTAAGAAGGTCCCCCTTTTGGTTTTGCGGGACACGAGGTCTCATTCTTTGATCTAGACATGCAAAGCGTGCTCACATGAATCTTTAGGGTGATTAAGGGAAGTTAAACATACAAGAATATCTGCACATGCTGAATGCAAATGTAATGTCATCCCGCTCACGTTATCCACAATAATGGCATCAGCATAACTTGCACGCTAAATGCTCATATATAAAGGTGGAAATGAACATTTAATCAGAAAGCGGTGTAGTATCCCTGAAGCCTAAACAATGCGTACCTATGCAGATTGCTCCATAAATTGTCTTTCTGTTAATGTGTTTGACCTCAGGTACAATATTTTCTGCTTTGTTTTCCATCGTCTGATAGTCAGAGCTTGAAGTGAGAAAAATTGGGGACATGTGCTGAAGTGGAAATGTTGACTGCATTGCACTACCTGACCTCAATTACTTTCCCTGTAGATAAGATAAGCCTGTTTTGATTGATAATTCAACTTCTTCTGAAAACAATGTGGGAAATTATGAGTCAAGTGGCTTTTGTCCTTGTGACTTTTTCCTCCAGTATCTCAGTATGTTGTGGTATTTTATCAGTACAAAAACCGGACACGTGCTTGTCATGTTTTTTTAGTGGTTGTTTGTTTTTGTTTTGCTTGTTGGCATTGCATACTTTTTCCTTTCTTATGTTTTCATCCTTTATTTTATAAAGATAACCACCTAGTATGGATAAAATTATGCTTGCTTTTGGGGAATTTCATACTTCCCTTGACAACCATTGATAAGTAATTATCCCTTATATATTGATGTAATGTTAGGAAGTGTTGGCCAAACAATATATAGGTAACCTAAATGGGAATAATAAGCATCAGCTACTTAAATAGGGACAATGATCATCAATGGCAACAAATGGAAGCTTTATCAAGAAGTAACAAAAGAAATACATTAGTTAAGTAAAAGGGTGAAGAGGTTTGGGGAAAAATGACTGTGGTAACAAAACTAAGGCAGTAATTGAAGATGGGGTGATTACTACAGTTGGAGAAAGCCAAGAACCATTAAAATGAAAAGTGGCTCTAGCATGGTCCTTGGTATGTGTTGAATATTCATCAAGTGGCATGACTGTCTGTTGTTTTGATATGGGAGATGGAGACAAATTACATGACAATTCACTTTATTGGGTACTTAGCAACAGCCTAAATGTGTATTATATGAGCTGAATACTTTTTTATTTTTTAATTGAGAAACAACAAAACTGTTAAATCAAATTAGCCAAGATGTAATTGTTTATATAATTCTATGTGGGGTTATCTTGTGAGGATATGACTAATGACACTCCAAGATTTCAAAATTGTCAGTTGATCATGAAAAGCAGAGAGATGATAAAAATTATAGTTGAAATAGTTTTGGTCCTAAATTGTATGGTGTACACTCACATGACAAAGACAACACACCAAACACAAATAGATTACACCCACACACATTTAAATGTCAGATGGGAAATTTCACAAGCGGCGTAATCTTGACGTTGTTTCGAGTATACTAGATCACTCTTAACTCACCACACACAACAGAAATATCTCCTAAGATTCTCTGTAGAGCCATCGCGATAATCTGTGTATCCTCAAGATTGTTGGAAGGGGAATATTGGATCCAAAATTGACATAAAAATCTCAACATGTGAACCAAGTCAACCCATTCGGGAGTGAGAATGTGTTGACCAGGCACTAGCATCCTCATTTCAAAACAAAGATTCATTTACCAACTAGTTTTCTGGTATATCATGTTCTAAAACTGCCATGCTGCAGAAACTCAGAACACATTTACTTTGTATATTTTCAAGACTCTACGGGATATACACACAAAGGTACGTTGTGCATATATTTGTTTGTAAATATGACTTTAAAATTTGTAACATCCAAATTACAGTGCAGTTTAATGTGTATAGTTAAGAGGAAAAGAAGTTAGTTCTCTGTGGTGTGTAAGGCTGTACTTTTTCCTTTTGCCAGAATAAATAGAATTCTAAAAAATGTATGTCGAAGGTGTGTGCAGTCAGCAATATTTCTTCCTGGCTGCTTCCTGGTTCTTCAAGAGTCCAGGTTCACAAGGGAAGGTAGAGCTACCCCTGAGATTTTTTTCACCTGTGCTGACTGTCTATTGCAGTCTTTTCCTGTCCTGGCACGCAGCTGTTGAGAACCAGATTTGATGTGCACAGGGCAGACTCAGTGAATGTAGTATTGAAATTGTGTGTCAGGCATTGCTAACTTCTTTGCTGAGAAAGTAATTTCCTGACATAGCCCTGTTCAAAATGAGTCCAAGCACTTTTTAAATGATGTTCTTATATTGGGCCTTAAAAGGTACAGTCTTCATGTTTCTCCTATAGAATTAGACGTTATCTCTACAGGCTTCGTGTCTCCCTCGCTGTTCAATCTTTCATTGCAGACTCTTTGCCATCTTGGATAAAGTGAGTGATCTTTGGTTATGTGCAAATCTGAAGAGTTTGACAGCTGGGTCCTTGGAGGTAGACTCCTTGGTGTAGAGTGATAAGAGCAGTGGACACAGGGACACATCCCTGTGGGGTAAAAGGGCTGACCGCCAGATGTGATTTCCCCAGGCCTCACATGCTGTTGTCTGCCTGTCAAAACTCTTGTGAATCAATGACAGATGACTTATGATATACTGGTAGTCACTTCCTTTACTCTGTGGCATATGTTTATATAATTTTTTTTTGTCTGAAAATTAGCAGATATTATCATCATTACGTGACATTATAAATTATTTTGCTTTCATAATCAAAATAGAATATTCTTCTTATGATCCTTTTATTAACCTGTGTTATAAAATCTTAAGGTTTTCAGCTGAAAGAGCTCAGAGGACCACCATAAATTCATGTTTGTGCTCCAAGTAAACACAAAAAATTTCTTTCAAACATATTGTTTACTTTTTTAGCCTTGAAAAATGGCAATGGAAGCCTTTGTAGACAACTTGAGATGTAAAAAGTAGCTTGTCGTGCTGAACTTTGAGTTTCCATTACTTGTCAGCAGAATAGATAAAAAAAATGTAAAAAACAAATCGTACTGCCTCTTTGGAGTGTTTTTCAAAGAGTAGAGGTGTGTGTGAATGAATAACATGTTTTCTTAACCAGACACTTTGTAGATTTTTTTTTCTTTTTGTGAAATCTTTTCTTTCTGTCCTCTGTTACCTATGAATACTATATACAGAGTTTATTTCTTGAAGCATAAACTTGCACTTGTAATATTAGATTTTGCTTTTGCTCTGATTGAAAAAAGCAAGCTTTCAAGAGAATTTATGTTTGCAAATTTCTCCTCATTGCAATTCCCTCTGAACTTCAGATGGAAAAAAAACAACACCCAGACATTGGCACAGGAGACAGATTTCAGCACGCATGAAGGAAAGGCAGAGCAAAAGTGCTGAAAATTCAGCATCAACATAATGCTCCACTGTGGATATTAATTCCCTTTACCCGGGCTCATATTTTTCAAGAAAATTAATTCTGCTGACTGATTTGCTTTTGTAAAAACCTAATAGTATGCCACTACTATGCTCACTCGTCTGGAACTGATGGGGAAAAGAAAATTTCAATTGAGAGCTCCTTACCATGTGGACTGAGATTTAATAGAGATTGAAATTCATTCTCATTTTTATTAATACAAACCTTTCTTTAATTTTAATAGCAGGCTTTATACCTGGAGAATGAAATAAAACAGAGTGAATGGAAGAAGGATCATTAGGATGTCATTAGAAAAATGACATAAAGTCAAATAAATGCCAGTAAATACAGTGGTATCACACTGGTACCTTGTCAAAGAGACATTTTCTGAAATAATGATCTTACTAAATGATTCCAATGTGAAAACATGTGCAGTGAAATACTGTTGGCCTTTTCACCTGAGCTATGTGCGTGACATTTCTCCTTTCAACTCTGTGAAGCATAGTGAAACCATGATGTCTATTTGTTTTTTTAGCAGAACCAGCATTGCACTATATTTTACGCAGTTTGCGAGATGGAGAGGACATTTTAAAAAACAAGCCGTTTCTGGTTTGTCACTCTCACACGCCCACAGACTGCATGTTCCAGCCTCAGCTCCGTCTGACAGCATCGAATCTATTCTCTGTCCTCTGAATAGGCAAAAGCCTATGCATTAAAGAGAGACTCAACTCAGTTTTTTATTTATTTATATACACTTTCTGTTGTGTAATATGTCTTTGTTGTGTTTTTATTTTTTGTACTTTTCCAGACTAAACAAAATGTGTTTACAAATTAGAGAAAAACAAACGTTCACACAAAGAACAAACATGAACAGAGAACAAGGTTATGCCTTTCATAACAAGTGGTATATTTGTGATGTTTTGAAAATCTTAGCTTGTAGACTCATGAGCTATCTTTTCTTTATCATTTTTGCAACACATCTAAGTAACATGACATTCCCAAACTTAAACATAGAGGGGGAAAAAAACAGAGAAAGTATTACTTTTGTTTCACAAATTTGTAAAACATCTTTATTGTGAAAATGTGTTATTCCATGTAACATATCTTGACAGAGAAATTAAATTCAGTGGCAGCAGATTTAAATCTATGTATTTTATTAAGAATATTTCTGCTGACATCATAAAGCACACCTCCCTTCTGTTGGATCTCAACAGGGACTTGCAAAGTATTCATTCCTAAAGGTGGTTCTACATTAGGATTTCCACCTATCTCATAAAGCTGTTCTTCATTTGGCTGTTAAATATTTAAAAAGCAAATCATGCCAAAAGATGAACAGTAAATGATACATATTAAAAGAAAATGTAAAAACTGTGATCAAAAGAATAGATATATTTACCTGATTATAAAGATTTTGAGATATTTTTGCATTTCATTATAATCTGTTCAGTGATAAATTTTATATATTTTTATTAGTGCCTTAAGTGTTTGGATTATCTGACTTTTTTCAGTAATTAAACAGGGAGCAGACAAATACTGTTCAATGTAATTAACAATTTGTTCAAGCTCTACGTGTGACTGAAACCTATTTAGAATTTTTCTAACTACATCATTTCTAGAAAAAATGATTTTTTTTGTAGTATTTTTAGCATTTTATTGAATCATACCTTCTACTTTTAATCTTTTTATGAAGCCATGGTAGGCAGCCTTATTTTCCATTGTATCAAATTGGGTGTGTTGGTCTACCATATGAAATCCAGATAAAGTACTTTGAAGTTTGTAGTTTAAAAAAGAAAAAAAAAAAACATTAAAGGAATATGACAACTTTAACCAGGTACTGTACTTCATTAGAAGGAATAGTTTTATAATGCTTTAGGGAAAGACAATCTTCCATGCATATTAGAAGGACAAGGGATGTACCCACTTCATCTACTTCTCTCTGAATTTTAAATGGACATTTTCATACCTTCAACTGTCTTTATTACACTTGGACACTCCAGTTTCCCAACATGTTTTTACCCTTCATGGATCTCAGACTCTGAAGAGGAGAGCCTTTTAAGTGCTTCCCCTCTGAGTTGAAATGCGTTTACACCTAAGACACTTCTCTTCACCCTGCAATCAAAGATGGTTTCCCAGTGTGCAGCACCCAAATGGGGAGCTTTTGTTGTGGGTGTATTTTTATGTGAAACCTAAATTGTAACTGCACTAGATGGTTTAAAACTGGACCTTATTCAAACACATGAGAATTATCAACAGAGTTTTGACTTTGGCGGGGATTTTTTACTCATGAGTAAGTGTTTTTAAGTGCTCAGCTTTAAATAAGTATCTGGAGGATAGACTTACAACACTGCTTTGATATAATCTTTGAGTTATTTTTAAGTTTTGCACATGCATAGCACATCCTTGCATGTACAAACACACCCTTGACAGTATCAGGTCTGCTGAAAGAGTGTTTACTCCTAAAAACCCCACTTGCTTCCTCAGCTCAAATATTTAGGCTGAGTCTCAAAAACTCTTGAATTGAAGTAATTGGCTTGTGTTTAAATTGAAATTTCATAGGCAGCAGTAGATTTTCACACAGAGCAGGGAGGCTCAAAGAAGGACATTCCTTTGGCTTTACTGATGTGAGGTATATGTGCATGCACCGACATGTGTCCAGCTTGATTAGTATTCTATCAGTAGAGCCATATGAAAGTGCCATCTCCCTCTTTTTCAAGTCACCCCACCCACTCATCTCTGCTGCTCCCTTGCTCGGTTCCCTTTCTATTCAAAGGTCCAGAGTGTGCCCTGTGGGCAGCTATTAATGAGGAACTTTGTGGTGAGTCTTATTAAACCTTAATGACACACAGCCACCTGTCTGGATTTCAATGCAAGTAGGGCTCAGACAGTCATCAACACAGAGAATCTCTAATCTGTGGATCGAAAAGAAGGTCCCCTGCCAAGGTAGGTCTCTCTGTGATCTTCCACATGTTTCCAGTGAAGCAGGCAGTTTTGAAGTCAAATTTAAAGTTTGAATTTCATCTTATTTGCCTTCCCAGGCTATCAGATGCACAAATGGAGAACAGGCATTTCTTCGTGTCATCCAAGTAGTTAAAGATTATCATACGTTTTTAAGTGGCCATATATAGCTATTCACAACATGTGACACGTGGCATCTCTCTCTGCATATCTTATAGATCAACATAGGGGAAAAGTTGAAGTTTAAATGCAAGAATAATGAGAGAGAGATTTCTTTCAGATAATTCTATTACTTTTTCCAAATTCAAATGTTTGAACATATCACTTAGACTTGCATACTGCCTGACCTGGGTTACATTGGCCATGCAGTTTGAATGGTAAACATTTTTATTAGCAATATCTTTCCACAAGAAAGTTGAAATAAAAAAATACTTTATTAATTCCACAGGGAAGTCAAATGTTGTTTCTCAGACAGTACAGTTTTCTTGAAAGAGTTGTTGTAGATGCTGATGGCTATGGGCAGGAAGAATCACATGGGCATAAAGCTGGTTAAGTGTATGATTGCTGTAATGCCAATAAGGGCTTTTGCATTGATAATTGAGGAGGGTGTAAGAAATAAAATATATAAGTACAGAGGCTTATTTTCTTTCATAAAGTTATACTTTTATTTCCATTCTTTTAGTATCATATTTCCTTGAAAAAGGAAAAAAAAAAACTTTGTCATTGAATGAAATGCCAGTAGTATAAATACATTTAAGTTAATGTGTAGTTTGGTGCAGGCCTTTATTGAACAATCTTTGATTTATCAAGGATGCTAATTATCTTAACCAGAGACTTGTACTTTTGTTAGGTTAAACTTACCAATGTGATTTCTTGTTAATTTGACAAAAAAAAAAAAATCATTTGCCTTATTGGGGAGGTCTCATGAAAGTGCTATACAACTTAACATTTATGTCTGAAATAAAAAAATCCAGGAATTATTAGTAAAACTGTATTTCATCTGGACCTTTCTGAAACCTGAAACTAGTACTTCATTAGAGATCTACTCATGACTTACAAGATAATGACTGGTTTTCAGAGTTACTCTTCATGGTAAAGCGCTGCACTCGTATTTGTCCAGTTATTTTTATGTTTTCTGTCAGTCAGTGCATTGAGTGCCACAGTCTTATCTCAACAGCCCTTTGCTATACTGCCAAGCTTTTTCATCCAGTCCCCTTAGTCTTTCTGATGTATGCTCGATGTCAAGGCCTAAACTACAACCTATTAGTGGTGATGAATGGTCACAATGACTGCTGTCTTCTTGTGGTTGTTGCAGCTGAAACGTGTCGTTAATATATTTCAAATCGTGAGCAGACCAAGCAATAAACAGAAAAGAAAATCCAAACATGTAGTTAAAGAGCTTTTAATTTAAAAATTACAAGGTGCCAGTTTTGCTCATCCCGTTAGACAGTTCACAGATTAAAAACCACTCTAGTCAAGTTAGTTATTTAAAAAGCATGGCATCTGGTGAGCGGGACAGATTAGTCCAGAACTATTCTCAGGTGCATTTCTCTGTTACGGTGATCATTTTATCTTTATTAAAATTATATTCAAACAAAGATTTAACAGAAAATGTTATATATTTTATCATGCTTTTTGGTACTATCAGAGTGCAATTTAAGAAAAATATACTAAAAAAAAACCTGAACCTGAGGTTGATGCTAATATAATGTTCCCAGGGTGAGGATAAAACAAAATAACAATAAAAAGATTTCTCACTACATGAGCTTTGTGGTGAAACATGTATTGTGGTTCTAGATTATGAAAACATTACCACTGCTTTCAGTGATAAAGTGATTTTCCCCTTAAGGACCATGTCAATTTATTTGACTTGAAAAACTCAGCAACAATACCCATATTGGGACTTGAAGGTAAGGTAAGAAGTTTTGAGGCGAGGGCAGCATGGAGAATGAAGAAGCATTGCAAAGCTTTCTTCACAACCTGGAGCCTTTTGCATGGTTAATTAAAGGGAATTAAAAGAATTGCCCAATTCAGATTGACCTGAAATATTTAAAGCATGCAGATTTACTTTGAACCAAAACAATCAATGAAAAATTAGTAACATTAAAACCAACTGTTCGAAGCAGAAGTGAATAGACTTTAAGGACCGGACTCTTAAGTCGCAGAAGGTCTCTCTCCAAGATCAGTTAGAGGCTTTAGAGGATTTCAGCAGGGGATCTTTTCCTACCACAACTTATGCATGTTGGTATGTGTACAGCGGTTTAATGTAACGGTCATCTGTTTTACATGACAAAAACTTTTCAATTTTGAGATCAGTTGCAGTGGTGTTTCAGAACATATTGCAAAAGACTTGAAAGTTAAAAGAGTTTAAAAACATCTTAATTTTTCAGAGACTGCAACAGTTTGGCTTCTCTAGGCTTTTTTAATCAAAGATAATCTTTCTGTATAAAGATGGAAGGCTTTTTTAAACCCTATTTTTAAAAAGACAGTATTTAGGATAAATAGATTATACGCTAACAAAACAACTACTGACTCACTAGAAGACTCAACTATTGAGTTAACTCGATACAAGACAGCTGTGCAACTTGTCTAAAAGTAAGCATTTCCATTAACCTACCAGATTACATGCTATTCAGGACAACAGAGGGTTCAAAATTCTATGAACATGAACTATTTGACATGTTTTCAGAAAGTACTTTCTAAACCTATTCATTGTTGCATCCTACTTGCACATAGCATGTAATGAAAACGTTTTTGGCTTTGGCAATTTTTAGATTTTATTTTTTGTAATTTTTTTTATTGACTTTTCATCTTTTAAAACATACAAAAGCAGACCCAAAACATGCATATGTGGTAAAACAGTGGCACTAAATGAGAAATAATACAGTGAGCTCTTAACTTTTTGATCTGACAATTGACCCTATATTTGATTTCATTTTATCTAGATTTATCTTAGGAATTAACAGTTCTCTGTGAGGAGTTTAATCCATTCTTCGGTCTGAGGCTTATGGGAACTTTTCCAATTTCTCAGTCTTACAGCCACCCACCACAAATCCAAGAATTTCTTTAGATCCTCCCTGAGGTATGAGACATTTATCTCCCAAAAGACACACTTGGGATGATTTAAGTATTTATAGGTTAGTCCATTTTTTTCAAAATTACAGTGATCTCCATCCAAAAAGGAAACACCGAGGGGGCCACCCAAAAAACATTAATATATGTACTAGTGTCCTTGCCACATTTTCTACATTTGAAGGCTTTGAGTAATTTTGTGATTTTTTTCTAGATAGGTTTGAGTCTGTTCAGTCGGAATACAACTTACTCTACTGTGAAATAAAGCATGATTCCGGTGTGCCAGGAGAAAAAATAAAATACACATTTCCGGTAATATGTATTTGTGTGGGCAGCCCAAATGTGCTGCAACATCATGTTTCAGGGTAAAATAAGAGGAATGCTGTGGATTGGATATAACACGCGGCGTCATGAAAGCCTCAGGGGAGTTTGGACAGGGGCATAGACAATGACACATCTGTGACCTTTATCTTTTTCAAACAAAAATGAATCACTGCAGCATCCTACACTGACATGATGAAAAGAAATAGTGCAAGGCGATACACTTATCCTGTTTAAAATATTCTATTTGATTATGTAGGATAGTTGAGATGGGTTTGTCACACAAAAGACTGGATATATGAGGTGAAGTCTAAGAGGATTCAAATTATTTGTATACATACATACATACATATATATATAAACATTGCATGTTAGCTTAACTGACCCAGCTATATGCTTCCTTAGAAGTGTGTGAGTGCATCATTGTTTAGCTTCTGTCTGTTTTGTCATGTGACTGCTGTTGATAAGCACCAACTTTGTATCTCTATTTTTGTATTAGATGGATGGATGGTAATTTGTTTGTGGCTTTTTTTTAATAATATAAGTGCCTAATTGAAAAATTATACTGTGATTTATAAAATAAGTAATCACAAAAAGAGTATTAACCTACAATCTTACAGAGAAAAACAATGTATGATAACAATTGTAGGGTTTTCTCTTCTGATGTTATATTAGAAAAAAATATCTTACTGCACATTTCAAAATCTAGACTTTTAAAAGGTTTTTTGCCTCTCCACAAAGGTTGCATTTCATAAATAAACCATATAGCCTTCTCCTTTCATGTTTCAGTTTTTCCTCTTTACACTTGATATGCATCAGATGAAAAATAAATTTAAGTGGTTGAAAGTGTAAATTAACCCATTTTCCCATCTCTGTTGCTTCCACTTCAAACTGCTAAATCAGTCTTCCCTGAAGGATTTTTTCCCATTTGATAAGAGGTCTATTGGAGTGCATTGCCCAGAGCTACCTGTGATTCACACCTTATCTCTTCTTGCTTTTTCATGGACAAAATGCTCACAATATACCAAATTTTTTGCTTTACATGACATATGCTGTTCCATGTAGTTTTCACAGCACTAAATTCTTGCCATGGTCCCACAATGGCATTTGGTTGCAAAAGCCAGGAAGCCCCGTTGTATACGCTATAAACTTTCCTCCTGTATTTTAATTTACTCAGTAGCAGTTAACAAACCACTGTTGAAGAAGGGACAAACGAATCAGTAATTACACAACAATATCAATTAGATTGATAGATCTTTTTGTGAAAATATTTTAAAAAGTGTCATACGAGGCTTAAGCTTTGCAACCAAATGTCGACTGTCATAAGTAGTACCCCTCTGCCTTTCCTATAATGGAACCTATTAAACATGAACCACTGTTAAATTATTCATAAGTCCTGTGAGAAGCCATAGGCTACTTCATCAGTCAGTCGCCCCACACTAGATTAGTGTGGTGAATTTAAATACCTCACACTGTGGTGTGGCCTTTCATCAGTCAGATGTGTGATATTAACCATATACTGTAAAGGATGGTTGGTCCCACAGGGTTTTAAAGGTTAAGACAAGGTGGGAGTGCTGTAATACCAGTGAGGGTTGTAACACAGTGGTTCAAATGGAATCCATTTGGAAAATATAAAATCTTTTCTTATAACAATGTGAGTCAGATTTTATGCCCAGCACCACCAGAATTACTGAATTATGGCTTCAAGAGGACCAAAAGGATTTAGGTGACAGGTTAAACTCAATTATCTGAATTATTTTTTTGGCCTGTTTTATTTATTTTATGGCAGACTAAAACTGCAAATTGGATAGCCGTGCACAATCGCATGCTCTTCTCTGCCTGCTGATGGAAACATTCGGAGTTTAATGACTTCTAACCTTGTTACCTTGGTTTTCTTTTGAACTGGTTGCACTGTCATGGTGAGTGGTGGTGAAGGACTGAAGCAGTAACAGGACATCAGCAGAAGCTTTAAAGAAGGTTGCATATTTAATAAACAGATGACAATAATCAGCATCCAAGGAGCACAGGAACCAGAGATGATAACAACAGATGATCAGCCAACAGGTGAGCAGGAAACACAGACTTAAATACAATAGGGAAGAAAACAAGCAGGTGCGATTCATGGAACTTGGTTGCTTTTCTACCAGTTCATTGGTTTAGATGCACAACAATCACAATGCAATTGCCTATTTAAGAAAAGAGGCTACTTTTTAAAAATATATTCCAAAAGTAAGAACTGATAAATAAATAGAACACGTCCTGGTGGATTTGGCTTATCAGCAGTAGGAATATCTTAATTATTTGTACTTTAATCAGTTGAGCAAATATTGGCAGCATTATAGTAATAAACTCACACTCACAAGTGACAGGTTGTACATACAGTATATTTAGCATGGACTTGGTTAAACAGCTTATATTATTCAAAATCTGAACTCTTATAAAGTGTTATTTTTCAAGCCTCTGTCTAAGGTCTCAAGCTTTCTCAGTTTGCATAATTCTGACCTCAGGAGAAAATTTTAGACACTCCAAAAAACCTTTCGACAAAAATAGAAACTATCCATTAACAAATCCATCTTGTAGTTGTAAAGCAAGTGCTTTGCTTCTTTATAAATCACCCCCACACTTCCCACTACAAGCTGCAAAAATCGTGGACAGTGTTTATTTGACCCTGTTATAGTATCTTGTGGCTGGCAAAAAAACTTTTGTGTTGCAATTTTTTGGGCATTCAGGACAAACAGATGAGTCTGCATCGCCTTTAACCTCAGAGTTACCTCCGTTTGTCTTTTAAGGCACAGCACTATCGGTGACCTAAAGCATGCCTAACTAAATGGTGAGGAAACTATTAGCAAGAGAAAGACCAATGCCTAATTATTTATGAAGACAATTATCCCCCAGGAGTAGTTTCAATAGGTGTATGTTTTGTGTGCGAGAGACTAGCAGTCAGAAAAAGACTGAAAAAGAAAGCTCAGATTGTATAAAATGTGCACAAATACAGCTTTTGAAAGGAGCCTGAGAGCCAATGAGGCCACGCTGCTGTCTAACGCAAAAACATAGGTCTCTTTATCTGGGTCTCAATTATTCAAAGAGAAAGCACCCTCCCCCTCATGACTATAGAGCTGATATTGGACTCTACATTACGTTACGACAGGGGAATAGTGGGACTGCAGTACATTCCACCTGAGAGGCTTTTCTGGGACCAGGCACCGGCTGTGCCCCTAATGACATCATCTATTTCTCTGGGCCTCCTGGAACACAATTATGGTGATTTACAATTTATTCACATCTGTTGTTGTGTTGAATTCTTTTGTACTCATTTCAGCTGTTCCGAGCTGTGATCTACTTCTCTGCTCCAGTGGTACAGTGAGTAGCCTTTGGTGGATCAGCAAATACCACGTTAAAATGTGTTGAACATCAGCATGCAGTTGAACATTTGTCAAATCACATAGAGAACCACCTGTGTTGACCCCCATCTGTACTGTACTCATGGTCCAAATAGTCAGCATTGGACAAATGCCGTTAGTGAAGCTCTCAACACATCTGTCACTTCAAATGAGCTGCTACTGAACAGCAGTTATTGTGAATTACAGAAATTTAATTAAATATATTGAGCCAGACAGATGTCATGCACGGTAACCTTCCATGAGCAGCCTGCAATATAATGAAAGTGGATAATTCTCCAGCTCAGTGTCAAATGATTATATTGATTTTAAATGTCACAGGCGTAGCAGTATTTGGAATACAGTCATAAATGTTAACATATAGACTAACTAGACATTCACAAATAAACATTCAATTTGATCTAGTTTAAGAGAAAGGGAGGTATTTGACATTTGTATCTGTATTTGTATTTTTGGGGACTGATTCCAACAAATATCACAACAATTAAAAGACATTTATTGGGAAGGTTTCGTTTTATCATTTTAATTTTATATTAATTTAAATTGAATCTTTCTATTGTACTGCCTTTATTAACATTTTGGTTACACTTCTCACATTTACTTAACATTAATTCGTTTATATGATTACGTAGATTGACTTGATTACCAGCACATATTTTGGGTTAGAAATCGGAAACGTGCCTCGAAATGACATCTGTTGTAAGCTTTTGAATAAAAGGACCTAAATAAAATGTTATCTGAACTTTCTTTTTTTAGATATGAAAGTCAAAAGTCACAAATTCTGATTTCCAACAATTCAGTTGTGAATTTTGACTTTTTCTCTTCCCTTTTTGTTGTTTTTGTGGTTTTAACCAGAGAAAGAAACTAAGAATAAAATTGCAGGGAAATGAGCAGAGAACTGAATGTCTTTTCCCATTTCCTTGAACCTTTACTCAATTATGAACACAATCTCTGTTTGGAAATGTTCTTGTTGTAACACTTGACATGAAGCAAAAATGAAGTAAAATATCAAATATTAACTTGTATTTGAATAATCCTTCAATGGGAAAATTCAGGCAGATACACAAGAACATAGCAATAAAAATAAAATAGGACACTATATTTTAGATTACCTGCAAACTTACACTCAATTGTCACGTTGTCACCTGGATTTTCGCTACACTAAATTGCAGATTGCAATAACTCAAAGCTTCCCCAAAAATTCCAAAATGTGTGTATCATCTGGTTGCCACTTGGTAAAACTTTTTTTTTTTTACCTTTATTTTGTCAGCATAAAAATCAATTGAGATTAAAAACCTGTTGTAAATCACCTTGGCCACCCTTTGCAATACATATGACATACCTCATGAACATGCTCAATAAATGAAAGAGAATTTCTTATCCTGTTCTTCACACATACTAAAGTCAAAGACTGTGAACACATCACAAAGGCTTCCACCATCTAGTTCATATTAGCAAAGTGACTCACTGACATGAGTGACAAGAGCAAAGAAAGTCTTAAAATAAGTGATGCAACTTAAAAATTCAGATGGCTATATTGAGGGAAGGAGGAAGTTTTGAGGTTTCAAGGTAAAGGGAGGTTTATTAATGAGCACCGAATAATCTGAGGATGAACCTTACTAAGTGGAATTTAGTTTTTCACTAATGCTTGTTTTTTTTATAGGAAGTTGTTAAACAGGTATGATGATTAGTATACTGCAGTGGCCAAGGTTGACTTGAGGAAATTAAGAACCGAAGAGATAAAGACAAATTTTAATTTTGTCTGCAGGCACACTCCAAACCAAAAAAGTGACATATTGTGATTACTACACTCACATATAATGTAATTAACAATACAGAGGTGAGATGGGAGTAAACTTTCTTTATCACAGTGAAAATGTAATGCAAGAATATCTCACAATTAAAGTGGCTAGAGGATTGCTTTATCTAACAGCACTTTTACTTCAAAGAAATCCTGCTAAAGTGAAACAAAAATGTGAATGTGGTTGGAATGACAGTTCTTTTCAGCTGTTTCTTTTGCATAATTGAAAAGTTATTCACCACTAACACATCATAGAGCACATCAGAAGCATTAGCATATAATCTTTGAGTTTTACCATAAAGTGTAAACTAAGCACAGTTCTCATGGAAATTTTAATTCAGCGTACTGCATTTTTGTGTGTCTGTAAATCTCACTGTGAATGGAATATCTCTGTACATACACTGCAATGACATGAGTATATGCAAACATCCCAGCTGCACACTTCAAAGAACAGCATTGGTACAGCTCAGCAGGGAAGGGAATCAGGCCCCAAAGAGACCATGCAAAAAAAAAAAAAAAAGGGAAAAAGCAGTCTACCATTTTCGATGCTCAGCCAGTTTGACAGAGGTTATGCTTCTCATCTTCTTTCTCTCCCCCTCACCCTTCTGCCATCCTCCCAAAAGCTACAAATTAAAGATTGCACCTTGGGCAAGTTGAGTGCAATTAAACTTTTTTGGAAGACGTAGAATTATAAAATTATGCTCTGCATTAAAGCTTATGTGAAGGTCTACCTCTTCAGGTAAAATGTAGATTAAAAAGCCTACACAACACAGCATAACAGGTGAAAGGCACAAGTTTAAATCCACCTCAAATGTTTTTTTTTGTGAAACGATAGATGAAGTGTGCTTATAGAAAAGACTTTAAGACACAATGAAAGAAATTACCTATTTCCCACAGAGCGTTACAGACTGCATCTTATCACTGGAATGAGAAAAAAGTGGTCAAATTCAACATGCAGGAGTCAGGTGAAGGCCACATTCACAATACGTTTATTATTATTTATTTTTTACAGAGGGATTGAATTGGACAGTTAAGAAATGTTGTGGAATAGCTCCAGAAGGAAAAACTTTCCTAACCTAACTTAACATATTTCACAAGTTGACTCTGGTACATATTCTTTCTATTAATTCTTGGCAGTTCTTTCCTTTTGCATTTGACTGCACTGAATTTGGTATGTACATTGAACACCAAGCATTTGTTTGGTAAGAAAACAATAACACCAAACAACCAATAACGTTTAACATTGAATACATAATACGTGCAAGTTTGTCACAGTTGCTATGATACAAAGACATGTCAGACACATACCTTAATTGAGCAATGCACATTGGAGAAAACATTATGGCTTTTCAGTAGCATAAAACAGGTTGTGCGCTGGATGATTATCAACATTTGCTGGAAGGTAAACTTCTCCTGTAGTTTGGAGTCATTTGCAGCCTTTTCATGATTTTTCTATATTTTGCACCATCCCTCTTCCCTTCAACTTTTTTTAAGGTTTTATTTGGCTTAATGTGGTTGGACTGGAACGTGGGCCATGAGAGAGGGGGAAGACATGTGGCGAAGGTTAACTTGCCGTCACTGTCACAGAGCCTGTGACAGCTGTGTCAAGGACTAAGGCCTCCATCGCACTTTACCCCTGTGCCACCGCCATGCCCCATCTTCCTTTCAGCTTCGACTGCCTTCCCTTTCCCTATGAAGAAAAAGTTTCAAACAGCATGTTGTCATGATTGTGTTTCACTGTTGTAATAATGTATTTAGAATAATGCACAAAGTTAATTTTCCTCTACATATAGCATTTTGCATTTCCAACAATGTGTCCTATTTGAACCAAGAACCAATATCCCCATGCTTTCTAGCATCTATAAAACTTGTAGCAAACTTTAAACAGGATGTTTTTTAGTTTATTATTATTATTATTACAACGTTGGCTACATCTCTGTGGCTTTATTATGAAGGCCAGATTTCCCATAAGTTCATCTCTGACACATGTGCAGTCTTGTTTAGTCTTCATAATGCTGTTTTTCGCTAATAATGTTATCTGCTAAATCAGAGAGGATGTCACAAAAGTGTTGTATAGGTAGTGGAATTAATTCCACATGGATGGACTCTATTAATGAAATTGGTGACTTCTGAAGGCAAGTAAATGTAGGAAATTTAATTTAAAGGTGTCAGATAGAAGGGAGCAAAATAGACCCACCACTATTTTCACATTATTATACAGAATAAATAAATAAAATAAAACTATATTTCATTTTTCTTCCACTTCTCAGGTATACTTTGTGCTGGTCTGCTCTATTAAATTGCACTAAAAGAGTTCAACAGTTATTTGACGGTAAGCTTTAAGTTGAGTTCTACACAATGTTCAATCTGAAAATTTGCTCACATATGCACAAAACTTTTTTACTCTCACCCACTTCACTTTTGATCATTCATGTGACAAGTCTTGTCATCTAGAAGCTTTCAGAGTAGTTCCATCTTAACCATGGCTGTTCAGTGACAAATATTCTGAAAACGAGCTATAAAGCAAAGAGCACCACTAAACTAAAACACTTTAATTAAACATCTCACATTGGAGCTCGGGAAGTATGGAGGTAAGCTATATATTTCTTTAAGCAGGCATTCAAGGTACATTATGACAGTCAATTAGCTTGTTGCAGGCAGATATTAATGTAATTTATATTTTTCAGATAATCCTAAAGACAAGGGTGTGAACCGAGTAGCACATGAAGTGCTGATCATGTAGTCTTTAAAATGGCTATTAATCCTGTATGAGGGAATATGAATAATAATCACAAAATCTCTACTAGTCCCTACTTAGCACTTTCAGGTATGGCACATGTACACACAGTTAACCTACATTCAGGTAATAAAACTACTAAATTATGTATTTAAAAGAAACTAATATTGTCAAAAATGATGAATTTTCTTTATAGTATGTGTGTAGATAACGCAGGAGGATGCAGTTCTTACACTACTGAAATAGTGCTCTGAAAGCATCTGACAAATGTTTTCTGGGGTTTACAGAAAAGCAGCATATAGCACAGTAATCTATAAATATTGACTTTAGTGATGAATGGGGACATGCTGACTGATTGTCTAGTATCCTTTTTTGTGGATCTTATGACATTTATGGTTGCATTCTTTATATAAAATGTGACAGTTGAACATTAATAAGTGCAATTTTTGTCAGCATAAGATTTTTGTCTTGTTCTGAGTGTCAGAGACCCTCTGCATGCAAATCTTACATTTGCTCATATGTGAACACTGAGAATAACCGTAGGATGATGGACGATGATTGTACCTGTGATTAGGAACACGGTTCCAGGGATGCTTTGTCACCTTCACTTGAGCAGGAATGCCATCAATGCCTGAGGCAAGTCTAAAAAACACATAAAATATAATTGGAATAGAGGTCAGGAAGCCAACTTTCAAGATTATGTTATTACAATTTCCTCTACGTATGTTTGAGAATTAACTGTCAACCTGATGGAAAGATTTTTACTGAGTGAGCAGATGAAAATTAAGTATCCGTAAGGACACTTTGGCAGGACACGTTGTTGTTTCTGGAGAGCAGTTAATTCCTTGATCAAATCAGTGACAAGATATACTCTTTAACTACTTGGCTTGAGGCAGGTCTAACAGACATGCTGTTCTGGAAACAAGAGGTTGTTGGCCATCAGCACAGCATGCTTTCTCTCAGCCCTGGAGCAATTCAGCTCCCCGACTGCTGCCAGAAGTGAAGAAATATCTGTTGGAGTGTTTTGCTAAAAATCCATGGAACTAAATGTTTCACCAAACATTTAGAAGCAGTCAAAATTAGGATTTTGTCAGTGTAAAATATGAAAGCATAATCAGACAAATTCATGTAAAGCATGAATACATCTGAAGCGAATATCTAACTGAATGTCCGTCCAATATGAATTGCACACTATTAACACAACCTCCTACCCCCAAATGTCCCTGATGTATGATTGCTGGACTTTTGAGTGAGTGATTAAAATGCAGCTGCATGGCTCTCAAGGTGGGTTTTCATTAGTAGAGGTAAATAATTTTCTTCCTTTATTATCTGTGGACTGGATGGTGTGGGGCTTTTGATCACTGCAACATTGGGTATGGTGAAAAAAAAATGCTGTAAAAGGGATGAATAAAAAACATCAGTTTTAATATCTTTAAACAGGCAACTCCACAGACAACCATCATTCCTTTTACAGTTAACACATATATTTATTGTTTATGTTGCTTAATATTAAAAGTCTTGCCATAAATTTGATTATTAAAAATATTAAAATCTTGTTTATGATCAACTCCCTTGCATTTTATGCATGTACAGGTATTAGGGAAAATCAATCTTTGCATCCATCCCTAAGAATAATAAAAAAAAATGTCTGTTAATATCTGTTCCCTTTTCCTGGTTAATCCTGACAGAAAAAGCCAAAAGGACAATCACCAAGCAGAGAAAAACAATCACTGTCAAGCAAGTACAATTAGTATTAATAACATATGGGCTTTCTACCTGTAACAATGGAGCTGCCATTATACATAATGTTCTCTGCCTATCTTGGCAGAGAGAAGCAAGGAGAGAATGGGACACTGTGATCTGGTGAAAAAGAGAAAAAAGCCGGGGCAATCATGGCTGGCTCACAACATTAAAACCTTTTATAGATTTCTTCATGCTGCCATTTTCTGATGAGAGGGACATTTTCAATGGGTTGTGATTGCTACTGTCAGAAGATCATGGCTCGCTGGTAGATGGAGGGTTTGAGAGCCACTGCTGATGGAAGGGAACAGAGAAAAACTCCATTTTGATCGTCATCGCATTTCTACTTTATATTCATTGTGTCTCTTTCAGCCTGAGTCTCTTGCGTTCTTCCTATCTATGTGTGACTGTATGGAATAATAGAGCTGAGGCGCTTAAACCTGTTAACACTCAAAAGTGTGGGTCAAAACAATAAATTGTTCTGCAAAAGTGACGTTATGATTGCTGAATATATCAGATGTTTATTATTTTTCTCTGGTTGCGAATGTGAATCAAATAAGGAAATTAGTTATTTATACACCACTTTTAACTCTAATGCCAATGATTCTTTGACTGTTTTTGAATGATTTTTTTTTTTTCAGTGGTTTCATTTTAACAACTTAAATGAGTAACTGCCCAAAATTGATCCAAAACCTATAAATTAAGGATACAGTCAAGTTATTTATTTAAAATAAAACCTCCTGATGAAAACAGGCACAATATATGTAAGACTAGATGGGCGGGGCATGTCCAGTGGGTGATCAGACAAAATGAGCAACAACTGGATAATCCTTGGACTGGGGACAATAAAAGGCCACCGGAAAATGTCAAACTTTGGCACAAGTCACAATGCCTTAGATGTCGCACGTTATGCGCGAGCGTGCCATTGGCATGTTGGATGCAAGGATGTCCACCAGAGCAGTAGCTGAACGGCTCAATGTCCATTATCGGACCATAGGCGGTTTGAGTGTTTGTTTCCAACAGACTGACACTACTGCAAATCGACCTCGCCCTCGTCGGCCACTTGTGACCACTCCAGCACAAGATTGCCACATCCGGATCGTCCATCTGCGGGATCGGTTAAGACCACCGACACACACAGCTGATGAGACTATTGGTCTGAACAACAGATGCCTCACTCCTCAGACTGTCCGTAACTGCCTACGAGAAGCCAATTCCTCAACCTGACCCCTATCATGTTCAAAGGACTGTCAATCCGCTACAAATGGCCATACCACAATGTTATCACTGCCAATATGAAGATCAGTAATTACTGAAAATATACTTTGAGTTTCTCTATATATTGTGTAACTCACATGTTCATAAAACTCTTATTTTTTGTCATGGGGCGTTTACATTTTTGTTCAGTGTAGATAGAGAAAGAACTTGAACATATCCCAGCATAAAACAGGCAACAATCCTGAGGCACACCCAATGGTCATCACCAGCCTTATCCTATTACCAACAGCAACCCTGCACTCACACTTGATTTAGCGTTTACAATCAAGCAACCTTTAAATTTTGAGATTACAACATAACCCACCTAAGTGTAGCCTCCAAACAGAAAAGCCAAACCCAATTAGCTAAATGATCTAGGAATAATTTTGTAGAAGGTCTCAGTTTAGCACCTTACATTACCATAATGATTTTCAGTCTGAAAGTTTACCTTAAGAAATAATTCCTTTCAGAAACAACTAGCAAAAGATCTGTTAGTTGGGCTGTGCTGTTTTCTGTTAGTGCTCCATTTTCTCCTCAACGTGACTGCTTCCATGATATAAACATCCACAGCAAGGCTCCCTACTCTGTAATTTCTTCATGCCTACCGATTTTGATACAGTGGATACACTTCATGCATTAACGTCACCTCACAATCCTCTTTGCACACAAAAAGCACATCTTTGTATTGTTCTGTAACGCTGCTTAGGTTGCTCAGGTCAGAAGGTCATGTCGTCCATCTCTAAACTGAGACTGGCTAGATTGTTTGTGAGGTAGAACAATCTTCATTTGATTAGTGCTACGTTAACTCATATTTGACTGAAAATATGAGTTACATATTTTCAGTCATATGTAACTCAATGGGTTACATATGACTGTAATTGTACACATTGTAATGTGTACAATGGGTTACACATTACAATGGGTTACACATTACAATGTGTAACCCATTGTACACATTACAATGTGTAACCCATTGTAATGTATATATTGCCAATAATATTGGCAACATATATGTGTGTATATTTATGTATACACGCATACATATATAAATATATATATTGGCAATATTGCCAATATTATTTTTGCACACTCTAGTGGCTCTTGCATTCCTATAAAGATGAAGACATTTAGCAGACTGCCACTTTAACATGAGTTTATTTTGTTATGACCAAGAAATAAATTAGTAAATGTAAGTACTGTTAACCTTGTCCTGAAATTCTCTGGCTGCCATTTATAAGCTTTCTGACATTCCCTGTTTATACTCAGTTTGTGAGATCAAAGTTCCTTTTTCAACTCCATTCAGCACACACTGTCAAACAGTCAGCTGCTCCTACAGCTCAGACACCACACTTGAAGCAAGAACCAGACTTTTATCTCTTATCCTGTCGCCATCTATTATTGGAATAGAGAGAAATTGCTCTTTCTTCTTTAAGTGGTTGTAGTTTGCTATCTACTTATTAACACTTTTCTATTACTGCAGACAATAGATAAATCTTTATTAACTTTGATGTAGATTTTATGGGAGAAAAAAAAACTCCTGACTGTGGAGTTCTCCAGTCCAGAGAAAAAGCAGAATATTTAATAGGGCTTTGTCTTTAATCAAATGGATGTCAGATTTAATTTAAAGAAAACATGTCTGGTTTGAAAAATAAATAAAGAAGTCTAGATGGATTTTGTTGTTTATAATTTATAGATAAAAACATAACTACATGAAATCCAAATCTTGCAGACAGGTATGTTTTTATTTACAATATGTTGTGGATATTTCTATTCAAAGATTTATAATGTTAACTAGAATCATCTGTCCACTTTATGTGCATGTGGAAAAAGCGATGTAGGCTTAGTGAGAACAGTTACACACAAGGCAACCACCCTCTACATCTTTAGCAATTTCTTATCAATAATTAGAAGCAGATATATTTCCAATCCCGTTTTTACAAAAAAAAAAAAAAAAGGGAAAAACGTATAAGTTATAAGTCTAGTCAAGTAAGGTCACACCTTAATTACTCTACTCTCTTACTGAGTAAGAGAGTACTCAGTAAGAGAGTAGCAGCAGGAACAAGCTGCAAAAATTAAAGCTTGTTCCTGTTTTATTGACCCTTTGCAAGTCAATAGTCACTTAATAGTATTAGTCACTTAGTCACGTAATCAATCATTCGAGGCGCCATGATGGACACCGGAAGTGAGCGACAGAGCGACTAAAATTGTTTTCCAATGTTGCTTTTTTTTTTTTTTTTTTTTACTTTTTTTTTCGTGGCTTCTACTTGTTCGAGTCAAGCTAATTTGTCTGTGAACGTAACACGCCTGGTTGGGGCTCATAGACGGCGGGATTTATAAAAGTTGGAAACAGCTAGCTTAGAAACCTCCTTTCTCCAGACGTGTTGATCAAATCACCGACTTTGCCGGAATTCACATGATTTACATCGCCATGTCATAAACGGCGTTTCCCCTTACACCGGAGAAACCTTCAAAACGTACAAAAGACGAGATGCTAACCGGTTTTTTTCGTACAAGCTAGGCTACATGACGGTGTGGTATTGTTTCCATTGTTACTAATGGTTAGATGTGTACCTGCTCAATAATGTCACATGTCATATCTTTCTAATCATACTTATAAAGTATATAAACGTTAGTCTTTTTACTAACGTTTTTTACACTGTAAAAAACTGTCCGTTGCAAATCCGCGATTACACCGAGGGCTGCCACTCATGATTGACAGATTCTATTCATGCTGCTTTCCTCATTAAAAGTTATACGATAAAATGACAAGCTTGGTTTGCATCCTTGTCTGTTTGTGCAGCCGACCGCGCAGCACCATATGACCATTTTTAATGCGAAATCAACTTAATAAAAGCAATATTAGGCTACAACTGTGCATTTTTTGACAGGCTTTAAGGGAGCATAGGTTGTTTTCAAGTCACGCTGTCATGGCGGAGTGGGCGGTGTTTCGAAGAGAGTGACGTCACGTGCAAAGGGTCAATATGAAATGTTTAAGGAGCTGTTAAGGATAACAGTCAATCAATATGTTGTTGCAATGTGGAAATTTTATTTATTTATAAAGCCTTCAACAATGATTATGAAGAAAGACTTTTAAGTTGCTATATTTTAATTTTTAATTATATTGGTTTTGATCTAGGGAGTGAATAATTGTGAAATTTGAAGAAAAAAAAACATAAAAACACCTGTCCAACTATTTGACTCAAACATTATTTACATGCTCGGGAATGAATCACACTGTGACAATAGCTGAATTACTAGCTTGTTTGAAAGTTCTGTTGAATAACATTTCCAGACAGTGTTTACTATTTGTGAAAAAATTCAGAAGTGCACTCATTTCCTTAAAGGAACTAATGAGAAAAGGATTTAATGAGTTGGGATTGAGAATGTGTTAAATCTCTAGTAACATTGGCTCTAGTATGTAAAGGCAATTTTAACCCTTGTCTACAGAGGTATCTCTCTGGAGGATGTTAGAAAAAACTGCATTTCAACAGGTTCATAGAATCTTTTGATTTAGCATTTTGCAGTCACAAAGAAGAGTTTTAAAATCCTGATAAGGTACTGTACTTCGGTGGCACATTATCCCACAGTTATTTTTTGACACTAATGCAAATTTGGTCTCTTATCAAAGCCCATGGGAGTTACTGAAGTAGTAGAGTTGATCTACCCAGCTGGAGAAAAAGAGCAAAGGTCAGACAGTCCCATTGGCCAAGTTTCTCTTATCACACTGCACCTTGGGAAGGAAACTACCCAGAGGACTAAGATGTAAAGCAGTTCAAATAGTAAGAATTATGTTCCTCACAGGACTTTCCCACTTTTTAAGACAGTGATGTCACTGAGGAATGAAGTACATAGCATCATGCAAATACAATTTTAGTGCTTATAAGACCCAGACAGGTTTGGAGTACAGTGTTTTCCAGCAGGAATTATACTGCTTTGGATTTTGTCACATTACAGCCACACATTTCCATCTGGTTCGCAAAACTGAAACAATTCTTAGCAGTGTCTACAGCAGGTATGATATTTACTGCTGATAATTTGTTTGAACCCCACTTCGAAAAAGTCTAAAGAATCCATTTAAGGAGTCTGACACCTGCAAACCCCAAGCCATGGTATTTTATGCTGACAGGTAGATGCCACCTTATTTTGTTTCTTTGCTTTTTGTCTCTGTAAAAGTTCCCAGCCAAGTTCCTGAATAAACAAAACAGCATAACAGTCATGAAAGCTGTTTTCATAATCCTTTCGGCTCACACTGGGGACTGTTGGAGCGGTGTCTTGCAACATCTGGCTACAGCTTAACCTTTCCCTTCTGCACCCAGGAGCCCAAGGGCACACAGCACTTCATACCCACTCACATCTACACGCACACGCATGCCCCAAGGGTGTGATGCACACTGACTACAAAGTGATTTTACACTGTGACTGTTAGCTGTGCCACACTGTCTGTGTGTGTGTACATCTGATGACGGTACACAGTCTGTGTAGTGATGCCAGTCGTGAGACGGCAGGCTGTCACAGGCAGAGCTGTATGCCGCCTGATAGTCCAGCAGCATTCCCAATACTCCTCCTGTTCAGTCCAGTCCAGGAACCAGAACACAGCCACTGCTGCCCACTGGCTGCAGTTGTTGAGAAATTTCATGTCCAGGAGTTCAAGGGTGTCAAAATGGGTGCCACTTCAGTTGAACAACTTATGTTGATGTTTTCTTTACCATGACAGCTGACATTAGCTTTATATTTATTTGTATTTTCTTCTCATTTTCCAAATAGTGGAGTTCAATCAAGTGTTGTATAAAAGACATTGTTATTTTGTTTGCCGGTTTGCGCACTTTTTACATTTCAAAGGTTGCACAGCGAAGAAATTTCTGCAGCTTCGGGACAAAATGCACCCATTGAAAATCACAAAGGCCTCTATAAAAATGCCTCAGAGAGAAAAAAAAATCATAAGTACCTTTGCTGGACTTCCAGAAGCAACAAAAACAAGGAGTGACTTCAAGCTAAAGTTGCTCTCACTGTTTCCTGTCTCAGTATGTAGATTTGGCTTATCTAAACATAGTTTTTGCATAGATCCAAACATAAAATAAATGAACCAAATTGTGTGTAACATCAAGTCCTGGCACTTATTTCAGGTATGTGAATTGGTTTTGATGTTACTTATTTCATATAGTGCATCAAATCAATCAAATCTGTTAAGTTTGTGGTGTTATTGGGGCGTTACATATAATTTCTCAAATTTGTTCTTAATTATTTGGAAATAAATAAATAAACAGAAAGTAGGTGAGATTATTTCAGATGGAAGTGGTCTGATCACTAAGCAAGTTAATCTTCATCAGCATAGAAAGGGTGTGTGCATAGTGTAGCATGACACTAAGCACCAACCATGTAATTGAATCATTGATACAACATTTGAGTTGATGTTAGAAATACCCCGTGGAAGGCATAGCTCATACTTGGCATCTCAGAAGTTGCATAATCTTATTGCGAAATCTTTTCACATATTCAGTGACAGCATTGCTTAACTCGTATTCAAGCTGTTTTTGATACAGTGTCACAATGCAGCATCTTAATATGTCTTTGAAATGCTGAGAGGATATTGAACAGTGTGACAGAGGTATTGGATTTGACAAAAATGAGCAAATTTACCTATTCATTATTACTTTTTGTTCTATTTATTTCAGATATTTTATCTGCAAAGTCCAGAGCAGCAGGCGGATTTTGAAGAATGACATAATTGGTTGTTTCATGCTGCTCGACCACTGCTCCTTCACACTCTGCAGTGCTTTTAAATAATCAATACACCCTCTGGTGTAATTCATTCAATACACCTTGAGGACCAAAACACACGTAAGTCTTATTCTTAAGATTTTTAAAAAGGCAGGAAATAGAGGGGGAGAAATGTTAGCTCTGCTATAGTATGTTGTTGATCATGTAAATTAGGGAGTAATTTTACAAAAGAATACAGGAATGTGTGGGTCAGAGGTTTTGCAAGGGTTTTTTGTTGTCATTCCTTTTGACTTATGCAATTAAAATAATTCATAATCAATTCTTAGCTGTCATTTTTTTTAAATTAATGACAAATTCAATTGCTATTGATTTGTATTAAGTGTGACTAATATTCAATCCTAAAAAGTGGAATAAAGAATCCATTACATGTCAAGCAGATGAATGTGTGGAACTTTTTCTTTGCAGTGACAAAAACCACTGACTGTGACCCAAGCAACTACATATAAACAATTAAATTAAACAACTGAACTTAAATTGTGAATGAATCACTTGCTGTGGCCTGAACACACAGTCTCACAACTTCCTCCTGGTCTGCATGAACCTAAATTGCACACCTGCTTGTGCATAATCAAATGTCTCAGGGTTTTGATGTTGTTCTGGAGGATGAATTTGTGCTCTGTTGCCTGCTTTAGAGAATAATTGCCAGTTCCATTTCAGTCAAATTTTTGAAACCAGGGATAATTTCTCCAGCTAAATGGATTAGAAATCAGGAAGACTCTCTGAATGTGAGGTTTTCTGATCCCGTAAGGTTGTCATCAGGAGGAAATCCCGCAACATGTGATCCTGGTTCAGAAGCCTCCTATCCATACCTTTTTTAGTGATCTGTCAGTTCCCAGATAGTGAGATGCATTTAGTTCAGTATCCAGGCTAGAGATAATACTCATATGGACATTTTTTCCCAATGTACTCAAGGTGTAAAGTTGGAAATGTCTACGTGTCTGCACCAAATGGTCAGGGATATTAATTGTAATTTGGGAAAATGACATAAGGCCTTTCAATTTTTCCATCACCGTTTAAGAAAAAAAAGAAAAAACGAGTCAAATTCACAAAGGGAAAGATGCTGGTGGTAAATTCTGGGTGGTAATAAAACCAAGACACAATCATAATCAGCAAGTGAAACATCACTGGGGCTGCACCATACTGATGAGATCAGCGCTACTTTAAAGTAATCGGGAATCTCATTATACAGTGAAGCTGCCACACTATGCAGTACACACCAAAATGGTTTAGAGATTAAGAGAACTTTCCTATCACATGCATAGTGGAAATGAGCTGCATCTCAAACCATAAGTACAATGTATGTTTTGTTTGTTTTGTTTTTTGGGGGTGATAAATAAAAGCAACATTTTTATCTCTGTGTATTTTTCCATTTCTGTTTTCCAATTTTCATACTGATACATGAAAGCAGAATCAGCTGTCCTACTCTAAGTGATGTTTTGCCAAAATACTCTTCTACAGGCTGTCATTATTTCTTCTGTGGCTTCATCTGTTCCAAAGCAAGCTGAAGACGTTTACTCAGCTCAAAGCAGGACAAGAGTACAGAAACAACAGAAACCAATGTCTCAGTTTAGAAGGATTGCTGACAGATCAGGAGTTTTCCCTGTTGGAATAGGCTTAGAACTGCAAAAATGTATGTGGCTCCTTACTTTTGCTCCAAGTCAAGCTTCCACAGCTTAGTTCTGAATTATTTATTATGCCAACATAAAATTTATAAGTATTAAACTGCGGATATTTGCCTTTGGCTTGAGAGAACTTTGCCTGATCAATATCTTTCAACATGCTGGTGTTGAGTGAAGAGGAGCAGAATTGGTGAAATAGTGTCTTCATAAGCACACTGCATTACATATTTCAGGTTAAATGGTTGCACCCTCGTTCCTGCATGAAGTGATTGCATGGAAAAAGTGTTTTTTGTTTTTTTTACTTTGGAAATCTTTTTATTGTTTTGTGCCCAGAATGTTTAGATAGATTGACCTTTGAAGGAGTCATTGAATATAATGTCCCTGAAATTTGAGCAACACCAAACCAAGGCTGTCCAAATACTGAAACTTACTAACTGGTCTCAAGAGGGGTCATAGTTTGGTGCTGCTTATGTGTAGAGTGGGTTTGTGCGCAGAGGTCGGAACTAGTTCAGGGAATTCCTTCCCTCTTTCAGGGTTGAAGAATAATCCATCAAGTCTATTTTTAGGGGACTGAACAGCTACACTACAAGCTGGAGGGGATATTAAGGATCTGACGATGTGATCCAAGTTTTAAATAAATCAGTTGATTTATTTAAAACAGCCACCTCAAAGGAGAGACATGGGATGAAGATTTGTGTCTTTCTCATTTATTTTGCTGCTTTTAAAGTTTGGATGGAAATTGGGTAAATGTAGCCAGAAATCTGTTAGTTAGTCAGCAGGCCAAAATGTCTGAGAGTCCAGAGATGTCTATAAACCTTGAAAACTGTTTAAAATTAACATGCTTTTGTCTTTAGCAAACAAACAACAGGATAAGAGTATTAAGTTATTTCTGAATTGCATAAATCACATAATGAACAGTTCTAATTAGAGAGTAATGTAAAACACAGTGCCTTGCATGAATTTAATTAATGCATTCATTCAACTCAGTTGCGCAAACATTTTCTACTTGGTTTTCTTTATCTCAAGAAAAGACAAAGCGTAGATTAAATAAACAAACCAACATAAAGAGCAAGAAAAAGCAAATCCGGAAAGATACATGCAGAAAAAATAAATACTTGAGACCAGCTCTCCAGTCCATTACAATAAACAGAGCATTTAGGAAGTTTTCAGCATCTTCCACATACAGAAACACAGACACTATCTGAGTAAATCCAGTTCAAGAATTCCATCCAGTGTCAGTGAAATAGTCATGAAGGTGAATTCATCATAAAGAAGGTGGACCTTTCGCTAAGCTATCAAAAGAGAAGGAAAGGATTCCCACAAAACTACATACTCTGAGGGGATTTTCATTAAGCCCAAGTCAATTAAATCTGAGAGCACATTATTTCCTGGGTTGATGGTTGGAAGCAACAGCAAAATCCTACAGCATACACATGGGAAAGGCAGTCATGTAAAAGACAAAGTCTCACACCACTTCCTGTCAGAAAGTCATGGTCAACTTCTGACAAGAATGCAAATGTGAGCTCAATAAAGAGGTCGGTTGAGCCTGTAGGAAACATTGTGTTACTTAGAATTAGGTCCAAGGCATTGTTTTGAATGGAGGTCTTACCTTTTTTATATATTGTGGTGGAAAATTATTATAAGTTAACATCTGCTGATCATGTTATATGAAATGGTGTCTCCTGCAAAATCCTTGTGACTAACTCAAATTACCTGCATGTATTATTATGGACACATTCTTTTATAACGAGCATCAAACAGCATCAGTGTTTATTTATTATACTATCTCTTCACTTTCCTCATTTGCTCTGTATTTTATGTTCCTTTAGCCCTGTAGGTTCTGCAGGGCTACAGGGTTCTATTTTCAGGTTAAAGGTCAATTTGGCTTCTCCAGTGTCAATGTTAATGCTAAATATTTTTTTTTCTTTTATAAAATGACCATAAAATTTTAAAACAGCAAAAAAAAAGAAGAGGAGTGGATTAAGAATGAATCCCTTTCAGTTAGGTTTTATTTGTTTGCCTGTTTTCCTCTTATAGATAGTTGCCAGGTGAAAACTGATTCCTTTCTCTATTATTTGCAGCATACACCTTAAAGTTGCAGTATCTAACTTCTATAAAAAATATATTTTTCACATATGTGTTGAAACTGGCACTATGAGACCTATAACCTGTGACAAAAATCTCAGACAGTGAGAACCAAAAGGCTGTGTTTCTCTTTATGCTGTGTATGTAAACACCTGTTCAATTGTGTGCATAAGGACAGAACTCAACATTAAGGTGAGCCTACACCTTGATAATTGCTGAAGCATGCAGTCATGCTATGTGCTTTTTATTAAAAACTTGACCACAATGTTTCAGTCCTGAATTATTGCGAAAGGTCATAATCCCTCGAGTGATGAAGGTGACATGTTAATCTATTTGAAAAAGTGCACACCAAAAAAGAAGAAAAAAAAAACATAAAGCACCATGAACTTCATATTGTGTTACTTAGCTATAATTAACAGAAAACAAACCATTAAAAAAATATATATATAGTCTTTTCAAAAGTGTAAAAATACAGAGTTTAACTTTTCACCAAATGTGAAATAAGGACAAATTCAAAAGGACAATTTAATCACAGTTATCATGTTTTGTGGGCAGAATAAAAACGTTAAAGAATTTATAAAACTCCCTTCAAAGATTCCTTTATCTTCTTAAGGTTTTCTTTTATCCTTATCACTTTTGTTCTTCTGTTGTAAAAGTGTGTGTTTTGATCTACAGCCTTGTAGATTAACCATTCCCTCCCCCCTTACCAATTTTTGCCCTATTTGTGGTTAATGAAATACCTTTTTTGTTTGAAGAGAAAAAAAGTCAAAGATGAATCAAAGCACAGACATGATATGAATCTGACAAACAAAATGGTGCAAATAACAGAAATCTTGAAGTAAGTGCTGCCGCTCAACAATTAAACTAGTAGAAATTGAATGTTTGAAAATCTCACCAGTTTTGAAAACCGTGTTTATCTGATGGTTTGGGCAGGTTATCCAACAGTAGTTTTCTTTTCTCAACCTTGATGTTTTTAAAAAAGGACTGATTTATGCTTCTTTAAACTAAGCAGAAAAAATATGGTAAGTTCCATTTTGCCAATTTTTCCTCTTCATAAAAGGTTTCAAAGACTGGAAAATATGGCCCTGAGCGGGCAATCACATGGCACTCTCAAAGGTGACCTGAAGGAGGATAAAAAGAACTGGTGCCCAACGCTTTACATCTCACAGCTCTTAAAACGGCAGGCATGCACAAAAGTTTTCTAGAGCATAGCAGAAGCCAGTATATAATTAAGAAATGGGGTTTATGACATTCTTCTTATTAAACATGGATATCATCTGTCCTTAAATCTAATCTGGTTATTAAAAATCTAGCTCAAATGTCTCAGTTTTTCTTTCTAAATCTCAAAAACAAAGCTACAGAGTGCAAGGTCATTCCATATTCACAACCCAAGCACATATTTAAATAAAGTAAAATATATACACCAAGGTAAATGGATATAAAAAAATAGAAAATTAAAAAATAAAGCGATCCATTAACTGGTATTTCCATAGGCTTGAGTCTTCATCAAGCTTCTTCAAATACACAATCCCAAACTTGTGTTTGAGTTTATAAGTACACACTTTAAATTTAAAATGCAGCATTTGCCATAATGTTTGGTCAGAGTATCAATTCTTGTTGCTGTAAGCTGTTTGACTTCTTCTTTGTTTTTTGTTTTTTTTTTTCTTTCTGTGCCCAATCAGAGAGCAGAGCACAACTTGTCTTTATGTTTGGAAGTTCTGAGTGACAATTTACTCAGAATTTGCTCAGTCTCGAAATAGTAGGTTTGTGTGTTTTGTTTTGTTTTGTCTTCTTTTCTTTTCTGCAAAGGTGTATGATGATTCTTTCCTGGTGGGAATCCTCATGGAATCTGTCCTTTGAACAGTCCTTTATAAACTAAGTTGGCCATTTCATTCACTAACAAGCCAGGCAATCTAACTGAGTGTTATGACATTTTGAAAGCCTATAAATGTTAGTGTGAGATAATGGGACTGTCATAGTTAAGATGTAAAAATGACTATTTTCTCCCATAGTCGTTTTGTAAGCTCTTTGGGTATTGAAGTGGGATTGCCTTTTGTCTTCATCCAGCACCTTATACTTAGAGGTGTCTCTCCTTTATTGCAGCCCAGATACTTGTGCTCTGTGCTACAATATCTCAGGGGTATCATAGTCATAAGGTTTTGCGTCTACAATATTGGACCACTGTTGCTGAGATAGGCATCCACTAAAAAGCTGCCTCTGACTGTTCCCCAGGTTGCCATTTTGAAAAATAAAAATCTCAATAATTTACATTTTAACTTGTACTGAAAGAGAGAGACCATTAAGAGACTCCCAGGCAGAGTTGCTTCTAGGTTACACTTCCAGAAAGATTTTTACTGGCTCTGCTTGGCTGCATGTGCCAGATATCCTCTACAGCCGCAGTGTAGCATATAAAAAAGAAATGATAATTAACCAAATAAACATTTTGCCAAGGGATGCAGTCATAATAAAATTATCCCATGCGGGGGCAATTTTTCAACTAACAGCAAGGCCAATTTAGAAGTTTTACAGTATTTTACCTTCTAAATTGTCTGGCATGTCTGAAAAAAAAATCACGTCTATGTGTTGTCCATCCATGTGTCCATTCATCCTTTCTTTCTTCTCGAGACTGCTTTTTAACTTCAGATAGACTTTATACATAAATAGTATGAGTTCAGCTAATCTTAGTTAAAAACTGGTATTTCACTTCCATGACATTCATTAAAAAATACCCTGAAATTTCCCCTAATTTTGCCCTAAATCACTAGGATTTATGACTGGGATTAATTTAGGGCAAGCACCTGCAGCAAATTTGCACTGAAAACAAACTAACAGAAACCTTTGGCAATAAATTACAGTACCATCCAAAAGGATTTGAAACTGCTGCAACATGAAAATTCAACATTCTCAAGTCGTAAACAAGAATTCAAAATAGCCTAACAAAAACAAAAAGTGTGTGAAACCATCATTTCTCTCAGCAAACTTCTTAGTTGAGGACAAATGGGAAACTCTTATATATTTTTAAGGATAGATTGCTCCATTATCATCTAGCTGCCATCTAATGAAAATACAGTAGGTGTAAACCAACGCTTAACTTAATGGCTCCATGCTGATGCTCTAATTGTGAAAGTAATATCTTAAAAGCCACACAAACTTACAAGAAAATCAATATTAATCTCTTCCGACGGAACTCCCATCTTGGTGAGACTTTTTTTCAGCATTTAAAGTATTTTTGGAGTAACTTTATGGCTGTTGTCAAAATTATCGTGCAAAAATTAGAAAAGTATTTTTCTTTATGCATAAAGTACCCTATGTATTTTTTTTTAATATGTGAAGTCCACAAATGATAATTCTCTGTCCAATTAGATAATTTATTATCTGATCAACTCAGTGCTGGTATGAAGGGGTAAAATTATCGCTCATCTGAAACTGAACAAAAGATGTTAGAAAATATGTTTTTAAATTAATACCAAAAAAAATAAAATAAAATGTAGCCCTCAAAGAAATCCTTTCAATCTCTTGCCACCTCACAGCTCTCTTAAGAATTTTTACCTTATGTGAGTGTGCACATTTTTGAGTCTGTATGGGTGCATGTGTCTGTGTGTGTGGGTGAGCGGGAGAATGGAGTAATGCGAATAAGGGGATAGGTATTATACAGTCATAAGAAACACAACATAAATTCATTTGAAATCCTATTTCCTTTTCTTTTTTTCTTCGTGTGACCTCGGTCTTTAAAACTGCCAGAAAATAACCTAATAAAAATGCTTTGATTATGACATATTCCTCTTAACTGCATTGTATGCCAGAGATTAACTGCTTTGATAGCAGTTAATCTCTGAAGAACTATGCTGGTAACATCTGTCTTTGAGGATTATTGTGTGGTAAATGGCATGAAAAGTGGTCTAAAGGCAATGATTTAGTATAATATGGAAGTTGTGGCAAACATTGCACAAAACAAAAACATTGCTGTTAGGTTTGTAAGACTTCAGTTTATTGAAGTGAATTGTTGAATTATTGACATCACATCCCAGAAAAAATAAAAATAAAAATGTAGACCCCTCAGTATATTGTTATATTGTGCAAACTCTGCTTTCAACAAACAATCTAAATCATGCACTGCGCAATGAATCAGACCAAAGACTTCCAGTATAGTTGCTTAAAATGATTACTTTGGAGATATTTCACACAAGTGTAATTTGCTATAATCCACACCCATATCTGATCTGGTATTAAAGATTTCACAATTATTGGTAAAATATTTGATTTTATAGACCTTACATCTTGACGTCCTTTTTTTTTTTGCCCTGCAGTATTTGTTACATAAAAATAACGCATTCTTTGCATCATGTGTTTTATATACCCTGCCTTCGGCAGATGGAGGTCGATCTCTAGACTCCGCAAGAACAAGCAAGTTAACTAGATGGATGATCTTTACTATGTTTTAAAATTAGTGTGCGGCCTTCTCCAGCTAAAGTGGGACTATTGGAATGTTTGTAATCTGGAGGACTCAGATGTATGCTGACACAATGGAAAAAAAAAAAATAATAATTTTAAGAAGCATTTTTTTAATTTCCAAAATCCTGTGAAGAGTTTGAAGGTTTTTTTTCTTAGAAGATTTTTCAAAGGCTGAAAACATTACATACAGATACCAATCTTCCCAGAGGTTGGCACTGTAAATATTAAAGTAGAGGTATTATGTAATATCAACTTTTTTTTTTAGATTTTTATCATGTTATAATGTCATTCCCTCGTCATAATCATACGTGAAGTGTTGCTTAGATTCTTTCATGCATGTTTAAAGAAAGTTGCACTCATTTGGGGATGCCTAAGCATTTGCTCTGATAAAGCGCCATCTTTTTTCACAAATCTCCTCTCTGGAGCTGCAGTTTCCAGCTAAGTTTCTTCTGACATCCTTCAGTGTGATCATCAACACAGTACTGTAGGAGCACTGTTTGTGGGCCAAAAAACCAAAACAAAATACTATTACAGAAACAACAGCAGGATTCGTTTTGTGTAACAACTCACTGCTATTGTTCAGAATATGTATTTTGAAGCAAAAAAGCATTAAGCAAAATATGTTTTTTCTGACTTAAATATCTGCATAACAGATTATTGGAATTCTGATGTATTATGATAGAAAAAAATATATATTGAAAAAAGGTTGTTTCCAACTATTATCTGTACAGCACATTTTGACTTCACAATGGGAAACCCACAAAGCATTACTGACAGGGTGCAACTGCAGCAGACAAAGTGGCATTGATTTTAATAACTTTAATGTACTTAAAGTTTGCAATTGAGCGCTGTTGGAAAATGCAAGTATAAAACTGAGTCTCAGTATAGGCTGATACTTTAATGTTAACTGAATCCACTGAGTGTGATGTGTATTTGGGGCTCATGTAGTTTTGATGGGGATATCTCTAATTAAAACAATGTCAATACCAATTAAGTTAGGTTTAAGGAATTGAAGTCAAAGGTACATATCTACAATTTAAGATAACATAAATTACAGACCATATAGTCCCTAAAAAGTACATAATTCATGATCAACAAAATGTAGGGTTTTTTTTTTTTTACAAAAAAAATTACCAGAAAAACCTTGTAATGTCAAAGTGAAAATAGATTTCTACAAAAGAATGACTAAATCCTCTTTTTTCAAGAATGTAGTTGGCCTCTGTTCATTTAGATCAGTCACTTCAAAGGGTTTGAATTTATGCAATCACATGTTTTATGTTGAATATTTGCAATTAATTGTCAGTTTACTTTTTTTTCATTAAAGAAGTCATTAATTTCTTGTGTCATAAAAATCTACTTTTTTATTGATTTTTAAAATCTATTAAAGGGTAAAACATCCAAGGGGGTAAGCACTTTTAAAGGCACTATGTGTCATGTAAGAAATCAAATTTAATATATTGAAACAACAGACTTAATTCACACAGGTTCCGAAGGTCAGGCGTCTTTACACAGGGCTTAACACTTTGGACAATGGCCTGATTAAATGTTACCTGACTGAGTACAGAGGGATATCTAACAACAGTGAGTTTAACATTTTATAGGAGTAGATTTTCCATGGTCAAAAAATAAAACATCTAAAATAATCCAAAACTGCATGGAAACTCTGTGAAGTGAATCAGTTGGTCTGTTTCCCTCACAGGATTTTTTTTTGCAGCTCTTATAATGTTTTACAAATAAGACCATTTTATAAATAAAGTACATGTAGGTAGTTTATTATTGTGGCATCAGTGGATAAAATAGATGAAAGGCTGAATCAATTCAAAACTATGTATTGCACTGTATTGTACAGACATTTTAATTTTACATTGCATAATGTAACAGGTTTAATTTGATCAACTCAGGCCCTTGTTTTGCACTTTGCTTCTTATCCTTCAAAACTCCTCCTTTGGTTCGCTGATTGGCCCAACTCGGACTGTTGTTTTGCTGAGCTTATGTTAACTACTTTTCAGTCCAAAGCTCCTAAGACCAGTTGGTTTTGGCATTGTGGAGGAACACTGTTAAAATTAAGTCCTGAAAGAAGCATGTCACAAAAAGCAAGAGGTCAGGTTAAAGGCTCAAATTGGAAAGTCAAACTCTATCCTTGATATATACAACATTTTTATACCAACTGAAGGCAGCAGCTATTTGATTATGTTGCAAAACGGCACTATGTGCCTGGAAAATACGTTAGCACTTTTTAAAATGTTTCTCATTTAAATTATTCTGTGTTGTCTTAGACGTAGATTTTCAGAAGAGCTTTTTTCCCCCTGGATCTAACAGGGTACAGGACACTTTGATCTGGTGTGAGAAGCTTAAGGACCAAAGATGGTTCCTCCTTTGAATCTCACTTCTATCTTCCACCCACTTTTGCCTCCTTAAATTACCCTTTGGTATTGTAACTCCAAATTGAACTGTAATTTATTCTTAAAACTCCAAGGAACAATCAAGTAAGCCTTTGATAAACCTTTAATAAGTTTAGTTTTAAATGCTCAAAATCTTTTAACTTCTTTGAATGTGTAATGGGACTTTTCTGGTCATCCAATATTCATCCTTCAGACAAATTTATGATTGATTAATAAAGTCTAAATGAGGCCATTGTTTTACATACTTAAGTGCTAATAATAATAATAATAAAGTAGCATATCAATCTGTCATATTTATGTATCAAAACAATTGTTGTTACAGCAGTGATGTTTTTTTGAAGTTATTCAAAAGTCTTTTGATTTTGTCAATATTTATGAACGATTTTTGTGATGTTCAAAACAAGAATAAGAGCAAGAGCAAAACCTTTTTCAGAGGTGAACGATAACTCAGCTTGCTTTCATAGGACCACAAACATGAAATAGAGGTCGAAGAATCTCCCTCTCCCTTTAAATGAGAGCAAGCAGAGTAGTATGGATGGCCATGTCAATACAACTAGCTCCTTGTTTTATGGGCATAACAGCCTCCCATCCATCCTTAGCTTACAGGTTATTGATTACAGCAGGCGCAACATCATGTGAATTCTATTTGTGCCATTGACTGTGATGCATTGTAAAAGCATAACTACCCATTAAATCTTTTTTTTTGAAGTCCAGGAAAATCTTACAGTGCCTTTGTAGTATCTTCAATAAGACTATTTATTTAATCCTCAATTTACTACGCAAAGAGCTGCAGAAAGCATTTATGCACAGGGTATTACAGATTACATTTTAAGCATAAAATGCAAGAAAAATGTATGAAAAATATCATTGTTAATGTCCTACAGGGCTAAGCCACCACACTGTGTACAAAATATATTTAAATTAGAACTAATTGTAGACTACAGACAATTTGTACAGTACATAGAGCTCCTAACACATTTGATCTTCTCTTATAAAAATATCCTACATACATAATGCTGCATCACATTTTCTGTGAAACTGATTTGCATGACTGCAAATGGAATTAATATACATACATTCAAAGTGTATGGGCCCACTAAAAGCCAAACCTTTTTCTGGTGAACATCTTTTAAGGTATGTTTGTTAAATATATAAAAAGTCTTTTTTATATATATTTTGTAACCAAACACATGCACATGACCTACTAAAGCAACAGTTGGTCATTCTTTGGATACTTTTTTCTTGGTACCTTTTTCTGGGGGCGATGTGAGGTGGAGGAGGGGTGACAAGAAGACCATTTGCCAGCACTGTGGCATAGTTGCACATTCAGCAGCAACAAAAACTATGCACCAATAATTCATAACATACACAGATGCATCATCATGTCAACTAAGTCCCACACCCAGTGAAAAATATGCCACTGGAGGTGTAGAATCATTAAATATACTGCACTGCATGTGCATACATGCATACTATTAACATCTGCCAGTCTGCAGCCCCGCCCCCACACCCCTGAAAAGCAAACAACCTGCAAAAAGAGCAAACAGATTTCCATACATCTGCACACATCATTGTGATGCCACACGATGCCGGGCAGCCAGATGGCAGCGGGCGGCCGCATTCGAACATGAGAGATCAGGTTTTGAACCATAGCTCCTTCCTGTCTCACTAAGAATGGCAACATGGAGGCTCATGGGAAATCTCACAGGCAATGGGGGCAGGCGAGTTTCTCATGAGGTTAGGAGCAGACCACCTGTGCCTGTGGGGTGAGCAAACGGAGGCAGCAAGAGTGCATGTGGGTGCCTGTGTGGGTGGGTGCCTTTGTATGTGTGGGTTTGTTATATAAGGGGGAGAACGGGGTGATGGATGAGAAGATCTTACAGAATGTGGGAATACAGCCAACAAAACAGGAAATAAAATAATCTTTCCTTTTATTTATGCAGAGGACAGCAAGAAAATACAAGCAGAATTAAGATGAATTTTTTACACTTTTCTGTGCACAGCATGTTTTTGAGTGCACCACATCTCACGAGATTAACACACAAGAGATATCCACTACATTAAGAACTGCTGAATAAATTTAACAGGAAGCTATTTGATGTTAAGTCCAAGGGGGCTCTATGGTTCAAGGACCGCAGAGATTTATAATGTTATCAAGTGAGCAGGAGGTGTGTCTCACTTAATATTTGCGTATTCATGGAAGTAAGAGGTAATTTGGCACAACACACTCACACGCACAAGCTTAAACACATTCAGCAAATGCTTCATTAAACTGCATCCATCATCCCAAAAGACCCATGCCTTTCTGTGGAAGCTTATCTCAGAGTAAAGATGGAGACCCTTCAGGGAGATGAGAACAGAGGGGAAAGAGAAGAGGAGTTGGCATAGAAGAGTGAAGTTACCAGAAAGTGATGGTGTAGATGTTGAAAGAGAAAGAAGAGTGGCGAAGCAGGGAATAGGGACTTTCATCCAGCCAGTAAGAATAAGAGGAAAAAATATAACAGTGAGGGATATTTGAGATACCGGACCTTAAGCGACTTTCTGTCAGTCTCTTTAGCCTATCCCGTTTCTTTTATTTGGTGGTTTAAGTGGGAAGATTAGAGCTGTGAATCACAAATGTAAATCATCTGGCGGGAAGATCAAATACTTTTAGCTTATTTTGCCCTTCGGTCTGCACACCAGCCTCTTATCAGAGCAGGCTTTTTTATAGTTCTCACTCAGTAAACCCTGGGAGAATAAAAAGGAGAGTTCTGCAGACTCCAGGATACTCTAAATACGGCAAACTTTCTTCTTCTCCTCCACAGCTAAACTTTAACCTCAGACTTAAAAGGATGCTATGAGAATGTAAAAAAAAATTAATATTGATATATTTAGCCATGGTGAATGTTTAGGTCGCCTTGTGAGCACAGTATAGATATTAGTTATCAGTTATCTGTCTTTAAAATACTGGCAGAGATGGCAGAGTGCAAAATAGTACCATAACAGAAATGATTGCATAATATCCGTTCCTTTAAGTCAGTTTTTAGTAAATGCCCCTTTGGCTGTGATCACGGGGACAGTTTGTGTGATTAGGTCTCAATCTGACTTGCATATTTGGACGCTGCAATTTTACTCCATTATTCCTTGCAAAACTTTTCAAGCTCTGTCAAGTTGTGTGGGGATCAGCTGTGCACAGCATTTTCAAGTCCAGCTGCAATCTTTCTATGGGACTGAGGTCTGACTTTTTACTCGACCGCTCCAGAACATCCGCCTTGCTGTCTTCAAACCATTTCTGTGTACCTTTAGTTGGATGCTCCGGGTTGTTTTCTTGCTGGAAAATAAATGTTCTCAGAACCTGGTGTTCTCTGGCAGATGGAAACACATTCTTTTCCAGAATTTCCCGGTATTTTTCTGACTTCATTTTACCTTCTAGTTTTACAAGCCTTCCATGGCTGAGAAGTATCCCCACAGCATTATGCTGCCACCATTGTGCTTCACAGTGGTTTGTTTGCAGTTATGTCCACCAGATTTTGGTGACCACCAAACATAACTTCTTGTTTAAACACTTTCCCAAAATATTTTGACTGGCAAAGAACCTGGGCAGCAGATGTTGTATGCAGAGTCTCTCCATCTCTGCTGCTGAAGTTTATAACTCCTTTAGAGTAGTCATAGGTCTCCTGGTGGTCTCTCACACACTGGTCACACTACTTCTTTCTTGGTCAGGACAGACTGATCGAGGCAGATTTACACATGCGCCATATTCCTTATATTTCTCAATGGTATAGACATCCCATGCAGTGCAATGATATTTAATTGAACTGTATGGGATGCTTAGTGCCATAGAAATGTTTTGTATCCATCCCCTGACATTTTTTCTGTTTTGCCAAGAGTCTTCTTTTGTCTTCATGCTGTAATGGTAGCCAGGAGTACTGATTAACCAGTGAACAGCCCTTCTAGACACAGGTGTTTTATTGTACAGTCATTTGAAACACAGCCACTCAGATGCCCTCTATGCCACTCTTTGCGAGACTACAAGCACCAAGTGACTGGACCTCTGCTGTAGAAGGTCAGCCATTTAAAATTGGGGGTAAATATATTAATACATATTTTTATTTAATTGTCATTTTATCAAAGTCAGGACATGAATGTATTCAAACCTCCATGTCCTCAAAGTACCATTAGAAATTAAGGTAACACTTTATTTGACAGGATGTACATAAAACTGGTATAACACTGTTATAAACATGACAGTGTCATGAACATGAAACAGTCCTTATGAATGTCTGACTGTTGTCATGAAGTGTCATTCTGTAAATAATGATACTTTTAATACAAAGTTGCTCTAAAGATTGCATTGAAAGTCCATTAAAATGGTCAACTTTGCACTAAAGTGACATTGTTTGCAAAATCATGCAAAGTTGGGACTTTTAATGCAACTTTTAAAACAACTTTGCATTAAAAGTGTCAATATTTACCGACTGAAACTTCATGACAATAGTTATAACCATTCATAAAGACTCCTTCATGTTCATGACAGGTGTTATGTCAGTCTTATGCACACCCCGTCAAATCAAGTGTTACCGAAAATTTTAATATTACCTTTAAAAATTAGGCCAACTTGAAAAAGGGAATTAGTATAGAATTACCTATTACCTATTTGACAGTGTACAGATTAAATACTTGAAAATAGCAAGAAAATATTAAAGCTAGAGAAAATTTGTAGAGCCAAACATTAGTAAAATTTTGGCAATTTTTAAAGTATCTTTCTCAAGCATAAAAATCTTCTTTGAACATACACATAAACATACAGTTAGTAACAAGCACATTTTAAGTAGTTGCAGGTATACTGTTGGGTTCTACTTCTGGTTTGGTTTCTCTAGAAAAACACAGCTTACATTGTATATTAAAGCAGTTGCCTTCTTTCTGCCTGGATGGTTCTTTGAATGTAGTCTGCAGCTTACGACTTATTTTTTGTTCCTCTTCAGGAACAATGGAAAGGGATGGACCTGCACCTCTGCATCCTTCTTGTGTGTTTCCACTTGTCTTCAGTAGTTAATTTAATCTTGGTTGTGCCCATTTGGCACCGCAGGAGGTTCCAGTGGTGTATCACAACGTAATGATTTGTCAGGATCATAACTTTTTTGGTGGCATGAAAGGACACATGCTCAAGAAAAAGTACAAAAAGAAGTACAAATGGGTTACAGTCAGGCCTGCTGTCGGAGTCTTAAGTTATGGGATGGGATCGTATCCATTTGTTCTCTAAGGGGGCACAGCTCTCCTGCACATTGAAAGCCCAGTAAAATTCCAGTATTTTATAATACATGTGTTAGAAATCCATATGTCAAGATATAAAAAGCAAAAAGGCTAAAGGTGTTCTATTTTTGTTAAGTGTGGTTAAATATGTGTTTTTTCATCCAGGTAGCCTTAACTATTTTCTTCATAAATTCTGAATGTTTACATTTCATATAAATTGGTTTATGTTTCTCAATAATCTAACAGTTCCCTATTTAAACATACACAAACAAATTATGTAAAGACAAAAAATCTAAAGTCTTGTGTCAGTTGACAAGTTTGTTTTTTAGTCTGCACAATTTCTTTGGATACACCTTCCCCTTTTTCCTGTAACAATAGTTTTTCCTCCACCTTTTGGGGCAACTGCAGCACCTACTTGAGCCATGCTGAGAAAAAAAATCAGTGGGGTAAAGAAATGAAGATAAAGGTGCGAGGAACTCCATCACTATTGCCTGATGATTTTGGAACAATGAACACTGGCATGTCTTTGGTCTGCCGCATTCTCTGTTTGACCTTCTCCAATTCCTTGTCCTTTCCATTGTTTGAAATGTAACATTGTTTTGTGCTCTCCCTATATACACTATATACTTACCACTTGATAGTTTATGAGCTGCACCCTTGAGCTAGTTCAGAAAACTTGTTGATCGTTGGTTCCCATGCCAGGTGGGAGTGAGCATAGCAATTGTCAGAATGAAGATACACACTCTGGTCCTCATATTCAGCAGATAACAGTTCTTTCCCTTTGTTCACATATTTTGCTGCAGTCAAAAAAAAAGATGCCTTGTGAGAATCCCTGCCTCACCCTCCTCTTTAAATTTTAAATAATAAATGATTCCTCCTTCCTGAACCTCTACTGTGGGTCAAAGCCTGATATATGGAAGCCCCAGGGGGACATATGGAAATAATAGCTTGGCCCAAGCCTGCACAAATAGGAGGTGAGCAGAGGCATAGAATGTTAACATCTTTTGACATCTCAAACAGAAAAACAAGGCACTGACATTTAAGCCATTGTAAACTGGAAACCGAGACAGTTCATCCTGAAAGAAAGGAGAGACTACAACATGAAAATACAGGCCAGAGCATTTACCATGATACTATTTCTTGTTAAACTTTGGGCAAGCAGTGAGATGTTTTTGCAATCACTAATCACCCCCTCTAAATATTGAATTTCTGTTCAATTGTTCCTTCTTTGCATATTGTGGGCCAATTAATCCAACTTGGCTGTTCCCGCTTTGAGTGCTAATTCGAATAATGGGATTGTGACTGAACCTAGTAGAATGTGGGTGATCATGCTATTGCCAGGGGATAGAAGTTGTGCACAAAATACATATTGTATATGTATATGCATTGCTTAGGTGCGATTTTGTTTGCCCTTTTTCCAAAATAACCACTTTCAAATCTTGAACATGCTTTTCATGCACTATGATATTCAGTTCTTTTCATAGACATCAAAGTGGTCATCAATGCTCTTCTCATCTCTAAACATCAGTGCTTTGTACAATGCCATTTCTCCTCTACACAAAGTGTGTGGAGTGACATTCAAAAGAGACATTCACTTCCAGTTTCTGACCAGGGTAGTCTTTCAGTATTTCTGAAGCTTGTCCAAACTTTGGCAGAAAACTATAAATAAGCTTTATTTTCTTTGTCAGTAGAGTTTTATGTGCTTCATTGGATCCATCAGTCATTGCTTCCAGGTTTTTCTACAAGCCCTTACTTGTTGGACAACTCTTTTCATATTATTTTCAGACTCCCTCATCAGATCTCTTTCAAAGAAGCTCTTGCTGTAGCTGGTTTATAGTTAAATGATGTTCTTTCCACTTCTAGATTGTGAACCCAATGATGTCTGAAAACAATCAGTGTGCTTTGCAACAATAAAGCTGCAAAGCTCTCTCTCTCTCTCTCTCTCTCTCAAGAGAGAGAGAGAGAGAGAGAGCCCTTTGCTTGAAGATGCTTGGTAATAAGAGACATTTTCACTGGTTTAAAATTGGACTCAACCAGCTAATATCCATTCACACTAAGAAGGGAAGGATTTTTTTCTCATTTACTAAACAATTTCAGCATTTTGTTGGATAATTTGTTTTAATTTATCTGTATGTGTGGCTTACCTTATCAACATCTGTTATGAGTTTCATGTCCATAACCTAACTGGAGAAAAATTTAATGAAATACTGTATATGCTTGTGTTCAAAACTTATCCCTGTTGCATAAGGCAACAATTAAAGTCACTGAAATTAAAAATTACATAACTTTGTTTGTATGTCAAATGTGTTCTTTTGAAATTTATAATGTCAAATTTAATCTCTGCAGGAAAAGTAATGAAACAATTCTCCTCTATGTCTTTCTTCTACGTGGTCAGTTCAGGAACCAAACACATCCTTCCTTCTGTGAACTTCAACGTTCAGAGGCCATTGCTCGAGGAACTGCAAAGCGGCTGAAAGTGTTTCAAAAATACAGAGACAAAAGGCAAGCAAAAGTGAGCAATTTAGTGTTGGCTGCTTTGTGAAGGACCTCGCTTCCCACACAGCAATATTCAGAGGGCTAAAACACAAGCCAGGATTACGCTTATCAAGCATCAACTGTTTGGTCGCACAGACAAAGGCTTATTGCTGTGGGACAACTTAATGGCCTGTGGCTGAGTGCAAAGAGTGCCTCTTATAACAGAGAAAGAGGAGCTGCGGGTGAAAATAGGGAGGAGGGGACCACAGCAACACAATCACTACTTTCGATAATGATGAGAGCAAATGAAGGGATGAGCAGTTAGGGTTTGTTGAGTGGTATTATCTCTTTGGACCATAATGAAAAAGAAGCAGCACATGAACCATAGAGTAAGAGACAGAACAATGGAAATCCCTCATTAGCCAGGGGTCCCTGTGAGATTTCAGAGCTAATAATAGCTGGGTGGATAAAAAGTCAGCTGGAAGCTTGCTATGAAGTATTGAGATATTGTTGGCATGTCATACACGTCTGTCAACAGCACACTACAAAACAACACAAGGAGCTCTTGAACTTGGTTTACAAATAGTAGCTAAAAGTGGTGCAAACCTTAGGAATCTTTGGAAACTGGTGACTGGCTTGCTTTCATCTAAATTATTTTTCATCTAAATTAACTTTTCCTCCAGACTTTAAATTTTTTATCTCTTTAAAGCCATTTTATCATTTTCCCTGTTTTTTTTTTAGTTTATTTCATGTTCCTTTGAAGTTTGGCACTGGAACAACTTTATTTAGAAGTCTGTCTCACTTTTCAATTCTGCAAAGACATTTTCATGCTTATTAGAGGGTGCCTCACCTTGTTTTATAAAGAGTTAAAGAAAAAGTGTGCTGGATTTATTTACATCTGTTGTCATACCTGCAAACGACTGAATCCTCTCAATGCCTTGTACTCCTCAACTTGCATTTGTTTTTCACAAAAGCAGTGGGAGGTTGTTGAGGACCCAAATGCAGGCAAAGGGAGGCTGAAGTGGAACAAAAATAAAGCTGTTTGAATATATAAAACCCCAATCCATAAAAACAAAGTCCAATATGAACTGAATATCATTAAGAAACAATTAAAAAACAGAAACATGGTGGGAAGGACAGACTGCACATGATTGAGGAGTTCCAACAGTATAGAGCAGATGAACAAGTCAAGAACAATGAAAACTGGTGAGTTTGCATAGGGAAGAGTGGAGAATAACCTAACATAATAATAATGATCCTGGTTTGGGTGTTTCACAGTCGCCACACAATATCAGGTCAAGTAGCATAGCACCTGTTTTGTCGACCTGAATTTTATTTTATTTGAAATATTTGAGATATGTTCCATACAAAAAAATCTGTGAATATGCAAATTTTCCTTGAATTGTTTGAGGTTACATTCCAAAGTAGAATCCATAAATAGGTGAATCTGCAAATACTGTATTTCTAAAAGGCTCAAATTACATCATATTTTAATGGTAACTAATATCCTGTTTGGAACTTAATGTGTGAGTCATTTGCTCATGCTGAAAATATGACCTAAGATCATGTCTCTGGGCTAACCCTGTTTTATATTCCACCATTACATTTAAAAAGTATTATTTATTTATTTCTTCCACAGTTGACATGTATCTATAAAGGTTAAAAAAAAAAAAAACTATTGCAATGGCATTGAGAATTTTCTTTCTTTCTAACATTTAAACATAACAGCTCATTTTTGTCATATGTAAACACAATAAATTTAGAGAACTGTGTAAGAGGCAAACATTTTGGTTTTACTGTAATGCACTTGGTGCTTTTGTTGTCAATAACTTCCAGTTAGCAGTTATAACATCCCACCACATTTTATATCTGTGGTTTTCATTTCTGTCTGTCCCTGCAGACAAGAAAGATGTCACAGTCATCCACCTACCAAGAAAACCTAAATGTGGTGGAATCATGCTTCAACTATGTTGATCTCATAAGGTATGTTCAAGGACATTATTGATGAAGTTATAATATTTCTTGTATGTGCATGTCTTAGGTTCAGAGGCAATTCTGTGAAAAACAGTATTGCTATACATAACGGTATTGCATACAAAGTATGCAAGACACTTTGCATAGCTTGCAAGGCACCTTGTTAATAATAGTTTTGTATAGTCAGGAAGCATGATAATTGTGGTTCAACTGATTGTATTTTGTAAGCTGTCCAATCCCATTGCTTCATTTTGTAATATAGCCAAATTCATGTACTACATTTATCCTAGGATCAACATTACTCTAAATTCACCTATGTATTCTTCTAACAACCTACGTGTGCTTCCAAATCCATCAGATATGGTTTCTCTTTGAAATCCATTCAGAAACTGCAGTCTATGCAAATCCTCTTCCTCTCTTTTTTCTGTCAGTCTTATTTCTATAATCCTCAGGTCTATCTGTAGTATGCGCTCTCTGAATTTGTAAGTGCCACTTTCTCTCTTCTCCATATACTCTTCTGACTGGCAGTGGTTGCCAATGGAGCTGAAGAATGCCAAGAGAAGGACAATGAATTTGACACGGTTGCGGTGAGAAGTCTGCATAGGTCATGGCCATGAAGGTTATAGAGGATGTACTGATCAACACTAAGTGCAAATATAAAGAATAATGTTTACAAATTTGAACTTCTTTATACTGAGACTACATTCAGACTCAAATTATCTCCTGATTATGATATTAAGACCAGAAGAAATTATAAGAAATTGCATTTCATTCAGGGGGATAATAACCGTAGTGTAAATCGGACAAAATAGATTAGACCAATTATTGAAAACTTAAATAGATTGTACTTGAGTTGATCAAAAGTCCAAGATCATAGCTGTAAGATGTCTTATATATGTCTAAATCTGGCTTTTGTGTCATTTTTAATCAAGCATTTACATTTTCATGAACTCCTCATGATAAAGGAAAAAAATCTTTCTGTCTTTATGTGACAGAGATGCACATAAAGGGATGCACTCCCTTAGTTTAATGCTAAGGGAGTTCCCTTAGCATTAAACTATTGATATTGAGGTCTGATACTGTAAGATAGTTATTTTAAATTTATTAAAATACCCTGAGGGTGGAACCCAATTGTGTTTTGAATCCAAAACAGAACTGAAAAGATGAAGCTTATGAAAATGCTCTTCACTTCTTTTGGGCAAAACAGCTAAACTGTTTAAGATCTTAAAATCAAATAAAATACTTAAAAAGTTGCTGATGAGAAATTTCTTGTAAGAACTGCTGAAATCATCTAAATAGGAGACGTAAAAAGTCTTATTCATAATACCTGTTGAAATGTTGGTGACCTTTCAGACAACACTGCTGATCTTACCAGATTCTCTACCTGGATGTTGTAAATGCTTCCTAAAATAGTGTACATCTGGTATTGGGTTTATTACAGTTTCCTTCCTTATGTCTACACTCCTATTGACACTGAAGATGGGTTAAACAAAGCATGCACAGCACAGTACATCCATATTATTGCAAAGCCACATACACAAATGAAAACTGATGAATTGTAAGTTTGTGCACACCAGTTTTTAAACTGAGGAAACATATTTTTGCAGGCTTGTGTTTTTTCCTCGTGCACCCCTGAGGGGTTACAGCAACTAATTTGTGGTTATCACAAAAAGCAAACTAAATGAAGTTAAAATAAAAAATATTAACATGCTGTTAGAATACAATAAGTAAAATAGATATGACATGCAAATATGAGATAATGAAATAAAAAGCTCGTCTCAGTGCAAAGTCACACAAAAAGCTATTTTAAAACAAGGCCCCTCTCAGATTCCAGATGAAATCTTCAAGTCCTCATATGTGGATATGTGGAGTTGATGCGTAACTTTTGTATACAGTCTTTAATTTAATCTTTTTGTAGATCTAGGCAGAAGTAGCACTATGTCATTCTGGTATGAGACAGATAATCTGTGAATAAATCCAACCATACGGACCTGCTGTCATCTGAACAAATACACCACTCCATCAGAAACAACTATTCAGAGCCAGGAGAAGCACTCCTCACAACCTCTCCTTGGCTCTCTGCTATGCTACAGCTGGTTCACTACAACAGAGGTTTCCCTGAATGTTCAGGCTAGTTAGGATGGCCACCAATTACAGCAAATAAATGGTTTGCCTGGAACCGTAACTTATTTCTCCACCATTAACACATTTTCTCATTGATAGCAATACAGCATTCCTCCTGGTTGTGATTGGTTGTTTATGCCTCAGAGCAAAGCAGAGCAATTTTTCAGGTACCTCAGGGAAGCAGAGGAGAAGCTCAATATTTTCACAGATTATCTGTCTTATGTTACATTGTCACAACATGGCAACAATTATAACGAATATGTAAAAACATTTTTGTTGGGGATCGAGGTTTTTGGTCCTCTTTTGTGGGGGTTTTCTGTTGCCTGCTGCTTCCCTCTCCTTCCACTAGATGGTGCCAAGAGGCTGCTCCCCCTGGAGGGCGTGACTGGGTCCTACACACCTGTGATTCATCATCTAAACATCTAGGAGAATATGACGCCTGAGTGTTTTCCGTAATGGTACTCTGCGCCCTTCCGAGCTAGCTCTCAGTGTTTTCTGAGGGCTAGCTCAGAAAACACTGAGTAATATATTCTTGTTGCCGCTCTCTCAGGTGTTTCCTTGTGACACTCTGGAAATACCTCTGTGAACCGAGTTCCTGGCTTCCCGGATTTCTCCCCTCGTGACAAAGTGGATCATTACCCACTGGTTGCCCGAGTCCCTTCTTCACCTCTGCAGATAAACCATAAATCGTTCCTGGATCCACAGCTGGCTGTCAGTTCGCTCCTCGTTCCTTCTCACCTGAACTTACCTGTCCACCCTACACCATCTACCAAAGAACTCACCTCGTCAAAACTCCACTCTGGAACCCGGACCACTTTGAGGACCTCCACAAGGAGACCAAACCCCGGAAACCACTGCATTACCCCCCTGGCGGAAGATGATCTTCATTTCAAAGTACAGACAACCCCGGTTGCCATCCTCAAGAGCAAGAACCACACATTCTCATCTTTCATCATTGTTAAAATAAACTTTATTCATCTGATTATCTGTTCTCCTGGTCGTGTTCTGTATGTGGACAAAGAAACTAGGTCCCATCATGACAATATTCTTATAAGACTTATGTACTGAAGCTTTAACTTGTATAAGACAAGAATAATATTTTTACATTTTTTCCTAACATAATTAAGTGTAAATAAGGAGATTAGTGAGTGGTTCTCTCATATACTAGTAAGCACAATGGACATTCACAAGGCTAACACAGGTCAGTAGTTGTCAGTTTTTGTTCATTGTACACCGTCTTTAAAATAACATGCAATGAACCTTCCGAAAAACAAGGCATTGTTGATATTCCATTTTTAGTTCAAATTTTAATGCTTCTTCTTTGTTGGATAGTGGCCCCTGACTCATAGGTAAAAATCCTTACATGCACAACAGCAAAGAAAAAAGAACCAACAAAGCATTGCATAACACAATGTAGTTCCACACAGAAACACTCAAAGGGAGGCAGGTTGATCAGCCATGCTTGATTTGTGTTTGTTCCTAACGTGACAGACTTTCCTGTGGAGTCTGTGGCAGTTGAATACTAAAGAGGCAGAAAGGCTGTGATCTGGAGAAGGCACATGGGTCTAAGTCACCTCCTCAGAGACACCAGGTGCTTCGACGAACAAGGGAAGAAACACAGACTTAGACGTTATTCATTGATACCGCCCACTGAGCTAAAGAGTTTCAAATGGGGGGAATTACAGGATCAATAGTGTGATTAGCACAGGCCTTGTAGCTATAGCGTGTTGTTGGCAATCCATTGCATCATGCTAAACCCAGGGGACAGGACAGCTGCTGCTCTTTCCAAGCATGAGAGCCTGAGGAGGAGGAGAGATAGGTGAGAAAGAAACTGAAGCAAGTCAAACTAGAGAAACCAGCAAGGCAAAGCATTTAAATCAGATGAACAGAAGATGTTTGCCCAAAGACTCTTTTAGAGTTCACAACTTCTTGTGATTCTGATGTTTATTTAATCTAAGGTTTAATGCTAAAATTGTCTGTTGCTATAAAGTGCTATTCAATAAAAAAAAAAATATAAACAAATGTCATTGATGTCTGTGATCTACTGTACCATTAGTACAACATAATGAAACTGGGTTTAGGACAGTCTTCTTCTTTACTCTCATCACTCTGATCATTAGCTGGGTTTTTTTAATGTATGATGAAAAAATGCATGAATTTTAAACACAAATGTTGGAATTCTTTATGGAAAAGCTCAGCATGCATGATTCAAAAATACATTTCTAACTGAGGTGATCAAGCAATGTGCTGAATCATTTCACTGTCTTTTAACTATCTTAAGATGTGCTTCAGAAATATCAACATGCTCCTTTGAAAAATGTCATGCTGACCATCACTGTTCCCTCATACAGTGATATGGTGTTCTTAGAGTTTGGTGGAGTGCCTCAGGATTTCCTATGCAAAGAGTAGTTTCTTTAAGGATACCATTTTCTCTTTCTCTATGTCACTTTTGTGACAGTGTTCTGTGGACAACTGTCATCTGATGCAAAAGTATGCAAATTGCTTACACCTGCTTAACTTGATAGGCAGTTGTGCAGTGGCATACAATTAGTGCTATATGCTTTTATAAATGATATGCTGAGATGGAGTAGACAGGGTAGCAAATGATGTGAAAAATGTTTGAGCCAGCAGTGGGATCAGAGACATTGTAATTTAGGGTGTGAGTGTGCAAGTAAGTAACATAAGCATAGTCATCATTATTGTTAGCTGTAATCAATGCTAAGTCAAAATATAATTGTGTTAATGCAATAATGACACTAAATAAAGTTTTTATGTTAGAGCCTTATGTAAAAACTTAGGGTGTGAGTTTTTTCCTTATATGTATATATA
>CAEFZY010060455.1:0-38152 GCA_903066815.1 Brachyrhaphis roseni
TTATTATTTAATGAAGCTACAAACGTTTAGAATCTTTGTGAATATTTTGATAAGCCTGTCAGAAGAGGAAGTTCTGGTTTCAGCGTCCTGGCGGTGTTCAGTTTGTCACCTGCTGCCGCGATCGACCGGTAGATCGCGATCGACCTTATGAGCACCCCTGTGCTAGACTAACAAGTTTTGGAACTTGTTATTCTTTTATAGCATAACTTAAAGACGTTTACAGGACAGAAATGAACTGAGATAAAAGAAAAGGTCTGAATATTACTAGATTTTATTTTCTCTTCCATTGTTTAAAAGTTACCTCCTTTTTTAACTTCCTTGTATCCTTCCTAGTGTCATTTCCTCCTTTCTACTTTGGGTTTTTCCTTCCTCGTGTCCTTTCGTTTTCTACCCTGTTCTTGCTCTTCTTGCCCTTTCTTTTATTAATGCCATTTGTTCCTTCCTTTTTGTATCTTTCACCCTTTTTTCAATTGATTCCTTCTTCGTCTACAGTTTTCCTTCATTTAATTTTCCCTTTTCTGTATGCCTTTCTTTTCTTACTTCTCTACTTCCTACCTCGAGTTATTTCTTTTCCTTTCTTTCCCAGCATTCTCATACTTTTTTGCAATCTTCTAGCATCACGTCTTCTGTCTGACATATCTCGTTCCCTTCCTTCCTTATTTGTGTCCAATCTCGTTTCCTTCCTTCATTCCATCTCGTGGTGATTATATACTTAAAAGTTTGTCCACTGCAGAATTATGTTTTAATAAATTCATACTTAACTTTAGTGTTTTATATTGTAAGATGAACATAACGGACTGTTTCAAGTTTCCAATTAAGCCTGGTGTCTTTTCAAGGAGCTGCCTTGTTTGCCGTTTTTTCCGTTTTTTTTTTTTTTTGTCCGCTTCTCCCGCTAATGATAGCTTCTCAGAAAGATGACAGTGCCAGCAGAGCTCCCTCCTGCCTCTATTCTGGTTTCTATGCTCAATTCACAAACCAAACAATATCTGTCACATTGAGTGACAGAGCGGTCTTCAAAGACGGTGTTCAGAATGAAAGATATCGGCAACAATTCATCACTTCATCATCACTCCGGCACAAAACGGGGCTTCTTTGTTACAATTCACGGGTAGCGCTATCAAAGAGAAGGAAAAGCATGAGAGCGCCGTCAATCTGGATTTACGGAGAGCGCTTTCAAATCAGTCATTTATGCTAATCCAACCAGCAGGTCTAGTTCCTAATTAGGTTCAATTGAACAATTAGCTGATTAGGTTGAAACTGCAAAAAGAGCCATCAGTCAGACGACAAAGAACCAGTGACAACAGAAGCAGGTAGGGAAAAGAGACTAAATACTATCTGGACAGGTAGACACAAGAAAAATGCTCAAACGGAAGGATGTCTGGGTGTGTGCTCACACTTTAATGTGCGAGAGTGCATCTTTGTGTCCATGCACACAAACAAACACACCGTCAGCCCATTACGCAACTGGAGCAAGTGCGACAGGACCATTACGGTCCATTTAGGCTGCAAACAGAGAAATCGCACTTGGCTCCTAATTTACCCACAAGGGTGTCTGAGCATCCAGCTTACACTCTCAATGCAGTGCCAAAAAAGATGAAAAAAAAAAAAACACAAAGTGGTTGAGAAATCCACACTCAGGGAGAACGTCTCCTTTAGCAGACAGTGAGTGTGTGAACATATGCAGGACATGTGGTGGGAGCGCAAGCTTGCATTTTATAACTGAAAACACGTCCTCAGTTGAACTGGATAGTTGTGGCATCTAAGTATTACATCAGTATCTCCTTGCAATCTTTCTTTTTTTACCCTGCCACTTGCAGGTTTTATCAAGTCAAATTTAAGATATTTGTAGGACCATTAAGAATGAAATTTAAGACCTGTATTGTGACAGATGTACTATAAATGTAAAAAATTTGCACTTTGCTAGCTAGCTGGCTAGCAAAGGTGTATTAGCAGCTATTTACTTGTAGCTGACCCCTTGAGTCACAGAGCGCAACAAAGATGCCTGCATGAGACTCAGATTTTTGTCTAACAGAAAAGTTCCAAGAGGAAACTTAAATACATTAACGTGATGAATGTGTTAAAGGCCAAGAAATTTTAATTGAAATTTAGCTACATACATTTAAGACTTTAGGGATGTGCAGACTCTCTGTTCTTCAAAAAATAAAAATAAATAAATCAAGAAAATCTAAAAAAAGAAGCAGTGCGTTGTTTTTATTCCTCTGGATCTGTGCCACAAAACAATTCAAACCCACAAAACTGTTTCAAAAAACTTTTATGAAAAGACGAAAAACAAGCTAGCCAACTTTTTGGTAGCCTGTAAACACAAATGCATCAGTGGCATTTTCTGTTAAAGCTGTAGACACGCACTCTCTCCTTTGACAGTCTCCCCCTCTGGGACTCTAATGAAGGCAGAGTGTGTAGGCGAGCATCTATGCCATGCATAGCTACACACGGTCAACCCTCCTGCGAACCATACGTCCACAAGCGCACGCACAGAGACGCGAGGATGGAAGTTGCTACACACCAGGACGCAGACACACAAACACTGATCTGTGTGTGACTTGGGGTCAGCCCATCTGTCCGTCTTCTCTCTCTCTTTCGCTGTCGCCCTCTCACATGCAAATGTACACTTTTCCGCATGACTCTCTCACATAGAGGGATCATTATCTTTGGCACTGTGCAGACACGCCGTCATGAAGGGCTGATTATCGAGACAGGGACGCCGCTCGGCACGCCAGCCCTCATTACCGATGCGGCCCCCACGTTTGAGGTGTGGGTTCAAGGCGGGCGCTTACCCTCCTTTGATGTAGTCCAGAAAGGTGACTTCGACGTCCACGAGGAAGGACAGCAGCGTTACCTGGAAACGATAGGGTAACAGTCAACGACCCCCGACGGGACATATGTAGGTGTTTCTCTCTAATTTAATTAAAAAAAAGTCCAGTTCTGTTTAACGGGATGAAAGAGGCTGCAGGAAGTGAAGCATAAAACCACATTTCAGGTCTTTTAAACTCGGCTCAATGCACTGAGGGAGAAAACAATGAGGCAGAGTTTCTGGCTTACCGTTCCTGAGTTTTTGTAGTTTTTCTTCTTTCCTTTTTTCTTGGCATTTACCACCTGTAAAAGGGAACATAATGCACTAAATTAAAACTTCACTCATGCAGCAAAGCAGGAATTCCTACACATGTTCATCCAAAATCATTTTAATTTATATGTAAAATAAAAAAGGGATATTTCTACTGTGAGCAGGCTTTAAATATGGAACCTGCAGAGAAAACAGAGACTGTGAGGGAGGAGAAGAAGGACAGAAGGGAGGGTGAATGACACGTAAGGAAAGACAGGATAAATACAAAAAAGGAAAGAGAGGAAGGACATAAGTAAAAGAGTAAAACAAAAACAAGGAAGAGAAGAAGGGACCAAGGAAGGACAGGTAGAGAAGTAAGGACACAAGAAAGAAAAGAGGGAAAAAATGAAGGACAGAAAGAAAGAAGGGAGGCAGGGCACGGAAAAGAAAGAAAAAAGGTAGTGAGGAAGGACAGAGGGGAGGAATAAGGACACTAGAAAGCAAGGAAGAAAAAATGGAGGGATATAAGAGGAAGTACAAAGAAATAACAAGGAAAATAGGGCAAGTTAGACATTTAAGGTAGAAAGGAGACAAGAAAGGAAAGAATGAAGGGCACAAGAAGGCATAAACAAAAGGAAAAAAAGAAGGGAAGGATGGAGTAAGTAAAAGTAAAAAGCCAAAAGTAACATTCATATATCTAAATAAAACACTTTGCACATGTATAGAGCATAAAGTGGGCAGTCAAACAGAAGGATGTTTAAAAATAAAAAGACAAGTTGCATCCTAAAATAGAGCCTAATCTAATTAAAAATAATTTTAAAGCAGAAAAGTCTGTAGCTGCTTTTTAAAACATTCAACTGAATCAAGGCAACAGAATCCATAACTTAGGATTTAAAACATCCGTGTCCTCTGGCCTTAGTTTGTACCACAAACCAGATTACAAGATGATCGGTCATGACTCATGGGTTTTTGTGATTTCGGTTTTATTGGCCCTTGTAGTTGGATTATTTTTGGGTTGTTTATTTTTGTTATTTAGGTTTTTCTGTATTAGTTTGTTCCTTTGTGTTGAGTTTGTTAGCAAATAAAAGCAGAACAGCAGATGTTCTTTAAGAGGCGAGACACGACCAAGGAAGAAGGTAGGAGACGAAAGAACAAAATGGAGAAAAATCCCATCTTTAATCAGCAACATTATGTGCAGAATTGGTGTGAATTTATAAGACAAACAGACCTTAGACGCTCTCCTCGGATAGATAAAGCTCAAGCTCTTAGTCCATCTTCAGCTGTTGCCCTCAATTGGTGCCATCTTTCATAAATCTGCCAGGAGTTTGTAAAACATCCAAGAGCTTCGGTAATGAAAGGGGCCAGACAGAAGCAAGGCCGAGACTCGTCTTGAATCCCAAACACTGGAGCGTTGCTTCCTGGTCCCATTAAACTGTGCCAAGGTTAAACAGAGGAAGAGGGCCTCGAGGAAAAACAACCGACAAAACGTGTGGATTTTTTTGTGTGTGTTTCTCCTTGGTTATCTTTGAGCGAGCACCCATGAGGCGAGCGTGCCTTTGGAGATGGAAAGTAAAAGTGAAACAGACGCACTGTAGGCTTATTTCCAAAACAAAAGTAATACAATGAGGTTGTACTGAGGTCAAGCAGGTGAAGAAAATTGTTTATTACCGTGAGATAAGATGTAAAAGACAATAGAAGAGTTTAAAGCGAACAGCGGCTGTTCAAGCAAGACGTCCTCTGTGCTTTTCCCTGTGTGTCAATCAACATATGGAAACTACTATATACCACTGTAGTAGCACCAGTGTGTGTGACTGCCATACATAATTAAAGGGCCAGTAGTATGTAAAATTGACTTGTTTGAGCTATTTTTGAGTTATTCTCTCATCGAAAACATATCTGAAGAGTGGCTTTGATTCTTTCATGCATGTTTGAGAAATCCTGTAATCTCCCATGGCAACCATTCAGCTGTGCAAAACACCTGGTTGGACATAGCTCCGCCTACAAGGTGCAGCTCCTCTTCAGAGCTGCAGTTTCCATGCCTCTGAGCTGCCGCCTCAGAGTTCCCGTCCCCTGCAAATCCCCAACTCGATTCCTTCAGACTAGCCAGTAGCTGTTAGCAAACACCTGGTGGAACTGCGTATCAGCTGAGTTCATTATACGAGCTACTTCTCAGTGAAACGCGAGTTAAAGTTTTAATAGAAGAGCGATGTTGTGATGACTTCCTGGAGTTTCAGAAAGAGCAGGAGTTTTTAAAGAGACAGAGGCTGAATTTCAAGGCGTTAAAATACAAAGTCAAATTTCTTTTAAGTCATATATATAGTAGTCACAGTATTTATATAACAACTGAAGGTTTCTTGATTGTGCTATAAAATGGCGCCATACGCCTGGAAAATACATAATGATGAATATTTCATCATTCAAGATGCAGCTTTTTTTTCTGTTTTCATCATAAAAATCAGAATCATTGTCTAAAGCTGATGACATTTTTTTTTAAAACTCTTCCATTTTGCTTCTTTAATCTGAGGTGATAATTTATACATTTTAAAATATTCTCCTGTAACGAATGCTTTAGATCCAGTTGAATGCAATTAAAATTGCAGAAGACTTGATAAAATTTCACAAAACTGACAAAAGAAATTACCATGAAAAAAACAAACAAACAACTTTGCAGAAATGTGCATGCTAACTCATCATAGACACACATTCAGACTCACCTCATAGACATTGAACTGGCTTTGTCCTATAGAGAGCTCCCTGTAGCTGGTGCTGAACTCTCCAATATAGTCATGGCTACAAGGACAAATGAAGAGAGACTGTTAGGACTCTGGAAAGGCTTCACCACATCACATCTGGTGTTCCTCAGGGCTCTATTCTCGGCCCACTTTCATTTAATATCTGCACGATTGCGTATTTCAGAATATTGTATCATTACCTTTACAGATGACTGTATGATGGCATAATATGAATAAGTAGAGGAGCCACTTTTCCTCCAGCATACAGACAAAACAATGAAAGTCTTGATATGGTCTCTAAAGCCCCTACTTGTAATGTGGTGCAGCATATTGCCTCACCCTAAATGGTGCAATATCTAAATGCCAAAACATGGCAGCGTCGTTTTAATTCAACGCCACAATTATGCAAAAAATAGAAAAATAATTAAAATAAAAACAATCCCATTTTGTCAGCAAAGAGTATGAGAACTTCACATTGTTCCAGAGTAATTACCTGCCGTCTCGGTCCCAGTCGTAAACCTCGACCTTGATTGTTCTGGTGGGAGAGAAGCAAATTTAAAATTTTGACCTTATTGAGTTCATTTATGTCAATGAAAGCAAAAACGGAACAACAAAAGAGGCAAACAAAAAAATATCTATTTTACTTTTAGAGAGGCAGAGCCTTCCTGAAGCTTATCTTTACTTCAAAATGTTATCTACCTGCCCTTTACTTATTTTTGATAATGTTCTCTTGTCACCTCGAAATGCATCCATTTCTCTGTCATTATATGTTATGAGGAAATTAGAAAGCAAAAATAAAGAACAACCTGAAAGGGCTTGATATGTGATGCTATCGCTCCATCTACCAATATCTTTAACAGAAGAATGGCTCATAGGGAAGGGCATGGAGGAGAGAGAGGGCAGAAGAATAAAAGAACAAGCAGCAAATTAAACCAGAGAGCCCTCTGCACTCAGTCGGAGAGAGTGACGAGCCTCTCCGTTAATTTAGTTTGTCATTTTGACAGAAGAAAGCAGAGACAGATCTCCTGTGTTACACTGCACAAGTCTTTAACTAGACAGGGGACTTTCCAGACTGTGGTCTGAACTCGCACGGAGCCCGTTCTCTAAAGCATCTGAGTGATATCTAATTAGAATCCGAACCCTGGCTGAACTTTTCCGTCTTGCAGAATGAGGACGGGAAATGTAAGTCCTCGTTAGCTGCTAAGGAGAGCCGGATGCGCTTTACAGGGAAAGAAAAAGTCGGGAGAAGGGGGCGGCGACGGTCCAGTCCGACACCGGTGAACGGCGCTCCCAGTTGCCACTTTTCATCTCCTTTTTTCTTAAGACGACGACGGAAGGAAAACATCTCGTCATTCGGAGCTTTGATGATGCAACATGAAGCTGTAATTGAGTGCATGTGTGGAAAGAAAAGAAAGACAGTCCTCCTTTGTTTTCCAGCTTCAGCTCGCCCTTATCTCCCGTCTCAGGCTGCAGACTCGTGTGGCAGCGTTTGTGCGCCGTACATGCAGCTTGCAAAGTCCCCCGCTGATAAGGCATGGAGCAACTCCGCTCCAGCAGTAAGCTTATTGGACCAAACTTAGAATCAATGCTGCTGTCTGTTAGCTCAGCAGAGATAAACCCTGTGGCGGGCTTCTTTGTGCCCTTTTCACTAATAAGCTGCTGTAGACACAAGAGGATCTATCCATTGATTTGTTTTCTTACTTGATAGAGTTGAACTTCCCCTGAGATCTTATGTAACCAAGGAAGAAATGTAACTAAGCCCAACTCAACCATTTTCTCATTTTTACTCTCCTTTCTTTAATCAATCACAGCTGGGGAACTTTTGCTTAGTAATCAGAGACACTCTTCAAAATGGGAAGGAGAAGAGAACATGCTAGTCAATAAATCAGCTGCAAGGCAACATGCACAATTGGAGTGGTGGTTTAAAAAAACCCTCAATATGCTACAGCAATGTAAGATGAATTTATTTCCAAGAATAAAGATTTAGTATTAGTTGGATTTACTGCCACTCTTCCTCGACTGTGAGAGTTTTGATAGCAAACACTCAGGTATAGACGCTGCGCTCTGTACCTATGAGTTAAGACTCCAAATCCTGTCATTCAGTACATCTTTAACAATAAGTGCTTCTGACAGCTTCTCCGTCCTCTCCACTTCCACAGTCAGTGTCACAGAAAGCTGAGGAAACCTGTTTCCCAGCAGATGTACATGTCAGCAATCCTCAACAGGATCAATTCCTGACTTATGTTTGTACTATTTTGAACAGATCAGATCTTCTGAGCTGTGAGAGTATCAGAGTACAGGTGGCTGAATACAAAAAGGAAAAAAAAAGAAACTTGCATTCCTTTTCTTTTGTTTCACCATTATGAGAGATGTTGACATAAAATCCCAGAATTGCAACATTTGCTGCGTTTTAAAATGGTGCGGTTTGCTTTCACACTGCACTGACAAAGAAATCCAAACTAATTGAAAAACCTGTTCCCTCCCCTCACCTGTGGCGGCGCTGCACCAAGAACCACTGAAGGAAACGGCACAAAAACCTCCAAAGAAGACATGAGTGCAACTTCCTTCTTCTTCTCAAAATGTAAACAAAAATGGCAAACGTCAGATTTTAGTGATTGTCGGATTTATTTTTTTGTCTTTGGTAAAAGACCCTGAGGAATTTTTCCCACTAGCATTAGACTCTCCCAGAATACCCAGCACTATAGCTTGCTTCTTGCTTTTGGAGCAGTCTCCGGTCCATCACATCCAAATGTACATTTGAACCGAACCAGAGTTCCTTTCAACAGAACCGAGAGACCTACGTTTTGCTTTTTTGGTCCCCATCAGAGTTCAATTGCACCTTCACACCTCCCCCAAACAAACCAGACTTTCTAGGCCAATGAACTGCAGCTTTATTAAGGCGGACTAAACGGGGCTCGTGGAAAAAAGAGGTAGGAATCAGAGAGAAGAAAGTTTATTTCCCCATTTTCACTTGTGGCAATTGTAGGTCTCCTTCATGAGATGCCCCACCGCTTCCATGAAATTGCTGCAAAGTCTCCCCTAAATATCATCACCTCGGCAGGATGTTTATGAGAGCTGACAGGAAAGCTCTTGCCTGGAGTCAAATGAGTTTCATCATCATCATCATCATCATCAGTTTGCCCCTCCCAAAAGAAAAAGAGTCCTGCATTAAGAGGAAGCAGCTAATCATACCATTTAACACTGTGTCTGCACAGCAAATAGTGGTGTAGACCAGGTCCAAATGACTTAAAAAAACAAATACTGCCAGAAAATAATATTACCGCTCACCAGTAAGACTGAAGGATCAACCTGAATGCTAGTTGGTTTCACATAGAGAGCGACAGCAGTCATTATTTCTGCCCCTGTGGTGAAACTGTTAGCAGAATTCACTCGTTCTGTTGGTGATCCTCTGCTGCTCCTCACACAATGCAGAACATGCATTTTTCATGTGGGGGGGCTGTTATTTACTTTCCACTGACATTATCTTTCCAGAGAAACAGAAACAATGTGAGGCACACGTCTCTGGCAGGTTATCAGCACTGTCACACAATGACAGCTTCTATCATTTCTACAGAATCCTAATAATAGCATAAAAAGAGCCTTTTATGCAACTATTACATGGGGTTGTTTTTATAAACACAGCCAAAAACCAGTCTGAAGAGGCCATTAGCAGGAACCTGCTGTTCATTAATAAGGGTTCTTAAAGCTATTTATTCCTCTAAAGATTTTGTTTTGTGTGCAGTACTGGGAAAATATGTAATGCTGTTCAAGATGCTTGCAGAAGCAGTGGTCTGGTAGCCATAAACCAGGGAGGTTTACCTGTCGTAATCTCCGTTGCAGAGAGCTCTCACGGGGATCTTGAAGGCTTGCCACACAGGGTTCAGCGTGTTCTTCACCACCTCGGTCTTGTGGCAGATGGTAAACCTGTGGAAGGTGGTAGACGTGACCCAGAGACCCAAAGTGAAATCATGTTACCAAAGAGCAAAAGTGTCAAAGAGTAGGGAGGAATTCTGATTGGAGAAATGTAGGATTTTCAATAAATCAATAAATAGTCTTGGCTGATTTTCACCTTAACTAACCCTGACCATTTATCAGATGAGATATTGACAGTTTGACACACATTCATAATAGAAACACAGTTATTCACAACACTCTTTAGTGTAGACGTTGCAACTGACGGAAGAAGAACCAAAGTCAGTTTTTATTTTTAGGGACATCGGACGTTCATTCAGGCTGCTGGTAAAGAGTTTGACTTTGTTGGGTCATTTCAATCCTTTTCATCGTTGCTGCTATTGCAGTTTTGATTGTTTTCATTTTTCCAGCCAAAAAACAAAAAGGAACTACAGAATATCAATTCATACCCGCCAAGGGGACATTTTGTTCAAAAGGTGTTGGAGAAACCTGATCTAATTGTTAATATAGAGTAACCCTCAACAGACAACGGGAAGACATATCTTACATGCTAGATTTGGCAAAGTTGGCAACCTTAGTTAAAATAAGAGCTATTCCAACTGACAGCATCAACTACAAATTATTTTGTTTCTGTTTTAAATGCACCCTCACACACAGTGTGACATCACCTCTGCTTCTAAGTAATTGGATACTGCATTTGTCTTCCTGGGTTTGTTAATCAAATAGTATTTTGTCAACCTCTCTGTGGTATTGTAGGATAACTGAAAATTATTGAACTAAGTAAAATATCACACAGAAATAGACCATTTATTAAGACTGCCACACTTTTTCTGGTCCTAAAGAATCTTTTTTGTTTCTATTTTGTTATTTCTCTCAATTTTGAGTAAATAAAGGCATTCATTGTTAATATAGATAAACAACGAATAAAATGTAATGCAATTTCTGAAATTTGCTTTCAATGTGATAGCTCTAAAAATACATTACCTCAGCTTTTCCAGATTCAAATGTTCAAAGTATAAAAACAAAAATTTAAAGATATTTGTTGGTAGCTTTAATATAATAAAGCAAAAGCATCTCACAGCTTTAAATTACTTTCAAGTTGCCATGACATTTTTTAAAAATGTTTCCCGTTTCAAACATGTTTTTTTTTACTGTGGCATTTTGTGCTCCCCCCCCACACACACACACACACAGAAAGCAGAAAAAGAGATAATTTCATGAGTCCCTCAGAGCACAAAGCCTTATCTGACTTGTACTGCACTGCAGGATAACAGGGAGCGGCAACAGAGCTGGATGCAACACACACATGTAAAATCTGTGCCTGCTGTGCTTTTCCCCAACACTCACATGTTGACGTCTCCATGTGTAATTCACACACATTTAAATGGAAAATCAATAAAAACCCAACATGGGGGTCAAAACCCAAATGAAAAGGGGAAAGAAAGTGAAGGAGGGAACGTGAAAACAGGACGAACGGATGGGAGGAAAACTCACGTGCCGTCTTCGTTGCTCCTGTAGAAAACCAGGAACGGATCCGACTTGCCAAAGAAATCCTTTTTGTCCAACTTGGTCCCACAGAACTGCATCATCACTGATTCCTTAAGAAACAAAGCAAGTATGTCGGGATCAACCAGTGGGACTGAAAAGAAATCATTTATAGTAAGAATAGAGAGTAGAGATGGTAATTGCATAAACTCCAGTGACCTATAAACACCCAGAAACTACCAGGAGCAGAGATGTAGCTAAAATGCCAACAGGATTTTCCAATAATATAGTTACAAGAGTCATTTAATTGGGTTCATATGTTGTTTATGATCACATCTGAACTTTTTGGTAGAAGTTTAGGTAAAACTGGAAAACTTGGATATTTAAGAATGTCAAAAAAATGCAAATTTAAGCCCAATTTTGATGCTTTAATTAGCTAAAAAAACAACAAAAAAAAACAATTCTTCATAAAGTGAAGGTTGGCAATTATTGAAAATTAAATTGAATAAACTCATTCCTTTTTCTTAATATCCGTTTTCCAGACTGATTTAATAAATGTAGTGCAGGTGAAGTGTGGCGTCCGTTTGAACCCTCTGGAGTCATTACAGTTCCACATACAGACTTACTTTTGAGCGCTTCTCTGAACATACATTTTCAGATCTAGCCCCAAATTTCCAGTCATATTAAGGTCTGAACTTTGACTAGGCTTTTCTGACATGGGGATGTTTTGATCTGAATCATTCCAATGAAGCTCGAGGTCGTCTCCGTGGATATAAAAGTTTTTTTTTTTTGCAGTCTCCAACTGGTTTTCCATACTGTTGTATCCGGTTAATTCACCCCTGATCCATAATATTCATGAAGTTTTCCAGGAATTCCACTTTTTTTCCATGTAAATAGAACAGGAAGTTTACTTTTGCCTCTTCTCGTGTGCCGAGGCTGCTGCTGTCTGCTTTCCTACAACTTCACTGGTGCATAGCAAAAGAAAAGGGCGTCATTTTATTTAACTGTGACAGTCTGAATCCTAAAATGTATTTTTTTTTTATTGATGACTTGGGAAAAGACTGTTCCTGCTCCGTTATTGAAAAAGTAATTAAGGGCGTGCTGAGTAAAGAAACTGGGACAGCAACGATGACAGATGACAAATAAATAGCACCAGGGAAATACAGGGGGAGGATCAACACATTTTTGATGTAATCCCTTAGAAGAAACCTTATTATTTATTGATTTGAACAGTGTTTTTCTCTTGTTGTTTTGCATTTGAATAAATAGATTTCAGTGCACTATGCATATTGTAAAGTAACTCAAGTTTGTCTAAAATGACAATAAATTAACACCAAGTGTGAGGATGTTTGTTTTTGGTTGATTTGTTGGAACAAAGCCCCTTGGCAATGGATTGTGTAAAATTAGAAAGGCTCTTTATTTAGGGCTAAGTAATTATGAAAGTGCTTCTGTAGATTGAGTTGTAGGGATGGTGGGTTCATGTATATGTTCGTTCAATTGGGTTGCAGAACATAAAGTCCACTTTTGAGAACAACAAGACGCAACATGACGAAATGACATCAATATTTAATCGTACAAAGATACATGTGGAACAACAACTAATATACTCATTTGGGAAAAGCCTCCATTATTTCAATGTGAACAAACTAAAACGTGTGTTGAAGCAGATCTTAAAAACAGAAAACCTAAAGGCAAAGAGTTCTAAGAAACCAGTAACTCACCCTGCAGTTGTTCAACTCCTCGGCTTTCACGATAATGGTCCCGCACTTCTTCCCTTGAATGCCTCTGCAGACGGGGACACACAAAAACACAATTAAGGGTCAAGAGGTCGCAATCGCACACAGACACAGACCTTGATTTTATGTTTACGCGCCCTGCGCCCTTCCTCCTGCTGTATAACTCGCCCCTTAACAGCTAATGGCAGAGACCACAATGACTGGAAGACATCTTGTATTTCCTAAGAGGATTTTCTATCTCCGCAGTCAGCGCAGTGTGTACACTGGAGGAGCAGTCAAAGGGAACATCAAGTTTGTTTGATGACAACGAGGAGGGATCTGCAGATATCCAGCATGAGGTCCCAGGCTGGGTGCCAACCTTCTCACAGTAGGATGGGACCTTCCATGAGTGCATTGAAGCCCCAGCATTCGCCTGCCTGCATGTACACAGGCTGAGAACTCACCTACTTTGGAAAATGTTTCACTCGTATATTTTTATCTGTGAGGAGTTGTTGTTGTTTCAGAGCCTTTGTTGTTGATTTTACTCTTGCTCGTCCAAATAGGGTTTACTGACTTGAAATGTAATACATTTTCCCAGGTATGTTGTTCCTGTCAGTAGTAATCCGAGTCGAAACACAAATATTGCAACATTTGATTGATGCACAAACCAATAAGCCCTTTCTTGGACCAAAAAAAAGAAAAATGTTAGCAGGTGGTTGTTTCAATTTAGTTCATATCAATCCAAGTCAATTTAGCTGAAGAGTCGATATCATGTAATCCCAATTGGTTAAAATCTTTCTTTCCAATATTGCCAGCAATTCCTCATCCTAAGCAACCATGGGGGAGACAGAGATTATTTACCACATTGAAAATATCTTCAAAGAATATTACTTTCTTCTTTTTACTTTGTTGATTCCCATCTTCCTTTAGCGTGATTGAAATCAAAAGCTTGCAGCTGCTTCACAGTTTGTGTTTGCCGTCATTCAGGAATCTGAAAGACGGCAATTTGTTTTACAGGTGGGACCAGAAAGTGGATTATTACATGGATCTCATTACTATGATGTTTAAAATTGTTCCCAAACATGTATAAATGAAGGCCATCACATTTAGAAAGTAAAATATGATTTGCTTTCTAAAAGTGGTTGTACCAAAGGTTGTTGACAACTAAACTTACAATGATGCTGAGGGAGTTTAATACCAGAAATGGGTTCATTTGTTCTCCCCAGGTAAGCTCTATCAAAAAAATATTTATGGAGCACCCCAGATGTGAGAATTTTATTATGATTTTTGACCTTAAATTATGAAAATATTTATTTATAATAAGAAAAAGAGGCTGAAACACCATGATTTAATTTATAGTTGATTTAATTCAAGGTTGTTCTTCGGCCTTAGAGCAGTAGGACATGTTATTTTTTGTTTTTATTTTATTTATTTATTTATTATAGCTATTATTATTATTATTTATGTTTTTTATGTTAAATCTCAAACTGCATTTAAGAGAGTCTCTGTTCAGCACAGAATAATCTAGTCCAGGTATATTAGATTTTAAACTAGAGCAAAGTATAGACTTCTTAAAAACAGAATGGCAATCTTAAATTGGAAGCTAACTTCAGTGACCAGCCACATAGTCACAATATGCAAAATAAAGCAGAGTGCTTACTCACTATGGTTTGGAAGTGAGGATAAGTGATGGAATATTTCCACAGGTGGCAACCCTGTGAAAGCACTTATACCGCTGTCCATAAAGAGAGTTTTATGGTTTTAATGTTCAAATACTGTTATAAATAGAGCAGCCATTGAAAGTGACAACTTTGTCGAAAGTCGAGCCATAATTATAGTAATTCTATAACAATCAAATCAGTAAACCACGAGTAGTTAAGCATGATTTTGACATGTGGGAAGCAAAAGCAGCCTGACATATTCTGAGTAAACTTCCAATCTAACTGAGATGAGATCTGCCATGAGAGACCCATCTGGCAGAAATTGACTGAGGCAGTCATTTAAAAAGCCCAGAATTGGGGTCAGAGACCTCTGCATCACTGTAACTCAAAATCTCCTTTTAGCGCAGCGCAAGGAGCTGGGAGGAACATGCTTTCAAAATGGTAGAATTGTCAGGAATGAAATAAATCCTGGGACCAGTGAATTGCAATGAGGAGGGAGTGCTCTATTATTTCCAGGGAGCTGAGGTCACGTCATTCATATGCATTACGTGTGTTAAAGTGAAGGAAGGATGGCAGCAAAAAAAAACAAAACATTTCCAGACATCAACAATGTCTGATTTCTTTCAATTCTTGAGTCCCACTGATTCATAGCACTAGTTTGATGAAATGGACATAACCCGCTACAGGACAAATACAAACATCACTTTCTATGTAGCATACCCTTTATAATCTAAATGTTTTAGGAGACTTTTAATCTTAAAAGACCTAAAACGTCCTGCTGTGTTTCATGCAGTTTAGCAGCAGACTTCCTTCTAAAGATGGGCTGATGCCGTTTGAAACATTAACAAAAGTGTGTCCATGGATTATTAATCCCATCTGTTAAATTATTTCCACATCCAGATGGCGGACTGCAATTACGGATGCACCTGGTTCAAAGCTGACACCTAGATGTGACTTTAAAAGGAGGGAAGTGCCACGAAAGTGGCAGTGAGATTCCTACATGAGCACCGAGCGTCGGTTTGAACTAAAACCCAACAGCTTGTCTACACGATTGGCTCATATGATCACAGTTTTTGGCATTTTCATCAATGTAAAATTGTCAGAACATCAAAAATAATCAGAGATTGCCTCCCAGACATTTTCTATACATTAAACATAAACATGGACTGATCCAAAAGGTCTCAAATGTTTCTAAGCCATTATTAAAACCTATGTAGTCAGTGACTCTGAAAAGAAAGAAACCTAGCCTGCTAATGGAGCCGTCCTCAGACAAACTGGTCTCTTACTGGTGAAGAAATAACAGCAGGAGCTAACATGTGGGAATAACATGTTAGCTGCGTTCCAGGGTGAACAAATCAACAGCCAATCACTTCAGATTTTAGAATTTCAATGGTGCAAAATTGGCATGTTGGTAAAGAAACAAATGTTTTCCAATTTTGGATTCATCTGACTTAGAAGTTGGACAATTACTAGGGATGCTGCAAGGTGGAGCAACACATGCCTTCCAGCAGAAGATTCAATGTATTTAATTGGGATTTTAAGTGACAGAGCCAATTAGCTAATTTTTGTGAAATGAAAACGTGTAAAGAGTGACGTTAAGCAAGGTTTCCCCTAGAAAACTTGCTGAGTTCAGTGGTTGGGCACTAGGGCAGTCATTCGTCCAGCAGCCCGTTGTGTTTTTGAGTTAACAAATGTTTAAAGTTGACAGAAAATGTCACTTGATAATTGTGTTATCAAAAGATTGGAAGATTACTGCTTGAACACCAACTATAGAGTCTTAAAAAATGCAAACATTTAAAAAAAATGTAAATAAATAAGCATTGCCTATGCCTGGTGGGGGCAAAAGTAAAGCCTGGTGGCCCGCCAGGCTTATAATAGACTGGGGTAAACCCTGGTGTATGTATGTTTACCAGCTCTGGAGACTCACTTTTTTTGCCCACCATGCTTTGTAAAACTATCAGTTTGAATGGCAAGTGTCTTTTGTCACACATTCCCAACTGGATTTTGTTCTGAACTTGGACTGGACCATTCAAAAACATTGACTGTGCCTTCTTCTAAACCATCCCACTGTATATCTGACTGTTTGTTTAGGGTTGATGTCCAGCGGTAGGTCCTAACTGGTGTTCGTTAGGGTTTATCCTCTACTCAGGTGTTTTTCAGAAACCCAGAAATGTTTTCCTTTCACTGGATTTTCAAGGCTGTTTATGTCAGGGTCATGTTGGTGACTCAACCAAGAGGATTAATACACCGTATGTCTAAATTAGACATATTTTAATGTAGTCTCCCCACAATGATATGCAAAGGGGGGGAAAAAAACACAATCCCCCACAATCTGTGTCTCTATGACAACCCAGCTGAGCCAGTAACCCCAATGACGGGACATGGAATGGGATTCCTCCGCTAGTTATATCTTCCCCAAATCCTCGCCATTCCTCCTCCATATCTGAGACAGCTGAGGTCATTATTCTGGCTGACAGATCCGCCTCGAAAAGACATGTGGGCAGGAAGCAGAAAGATTGTTCAGCTGTGGGACGAATAATGAATCTCGCTGTTTTGCCTTGTTTACATATATGAGCTGAGACATTGGCGTGCAAACCCTTCAGAAAAAAAAAAGGAACGTAATGCACAAACTGAAATAAACAGGAGTGTGTGTGGACTTGTGAAAAAAATTGTTTTTTCTAACATGACAGTGTAGGTATTTAATGTTATTCTTAAAAATACCAAAATTGAATAAATACACCGTGTTCAAAATTATTATGCAAGTGATATTTTCTCAGATTTTCTTAAATGGTCAATGCAAATGATGGTCAGTATAATTTTCAAGTCATGAACTATTACAGTATAAATCAAAATTTACTGAACAAAGCTCCCCAGGAGAACAGTATTTTTTCAAAAATAAAAAATACAGAAAAAAAATGTGTAGCTAAGCTAAACAAGTAAACACGATCAAAATAAGATAATCCTTTGGCATTTCCTGTCACCAGATCACTTTATTTCCCAAAAATGAAAAAAAGAAATTGCCCTAATTGCTTCAATTGTGTGTATACCTGTAAGTAAAACAAAATACTGCTCTATTTTGAGAGTAATGTTTCTTTAGTAAGTGGGTGGGGGGGATTCCTTTTAACGCAAGAAACGTGAATCTTTCATATAAATGCTAAGTTGCTTTCAAGTAAATTGCTTTCCTGTGTTCAGTTTATAAAACACTCCAAAGTTAAGGAGTGCTTCAGGGATACGTCTATGCTCTCCTGTGTGTGGGTGTGTGTGTGTGCTACATGTGTGTGAGGAAGTGCTGCGTACTCTCTAATCAAGACACATGGTTCTGCAATCAGCATCTAGCAAGAGACGGCTAATTAAGTCTGGGCCGCGTCTGGGCTCCGGAGCAACATGCATGCATGTCATTCTCATTATATTCCTGACCAAGGCAGAGTATCTGAATGAGTGATCAGTTGTCGTTACAATAGCATGAAGATTCATCTATTCTCGGTCATGCCACGACACACAAACGCAGCCGCTCACACACATTTCCCCCCTGAAAAAGCAGCTCGCAATCATAATTCTCTCCCACAAAAACACGCCTGACACAAAATCTATGTCAGAGCAGAAGCAGATAGAGGCGTTCTTTGTCCTTGTTTTTTTTTTTTTTTTTTTTTTTACAAATCTTTGTAATCAAGCTTCCTTTCACAGCGATCAGACTTTCCTTGCATCCTTGTTTCTGAAGCCGTCACCCGCTTTGCTTTCAATTGCTCACCAGAGTTTGACCCTGTGGTAAAGCTCCAATAATTAAACAGGGGCCCAAGTCCAGGTTTGAAAAAGTGTCCCACACCAGAATCCCTTCTGCCAAACTTTACACTCGACACGAACCAGGCAGACAAGTGATGTTCTCGTGACAACGTCCGAACCCAGATTCCCCCAGGCAGGAAGGATTCCTCCAGAGAACATTTCTCCACTACTTTAGATCAACGCTTTGTAGTAAACTGAGTGCTGTAAGGTTTAGATGTATCTGCTCCCCAATAGAAACCCACAATAAATCTTCCTTCTCTCTTCATTTCACCATTTCTTCCCAAACTCTGGAATTCTTTACCTCCGGAGCCTCGCAATAGCGATTCTTTACGTCCGTTCAAATCTAAACGCTACACTATTTGTTAAAGATTGCTTACTCACTACGATCACCTATTCCTTTGCAATTGCTACAGTGTACGATTCTAATTTTTGTTCTGCTGCTTGATTTGTACAGCGTTCTTGAGCGTTCTGAAAGATGCTTCTAACTAAAATGTATTATTACATGAAGCTTACTGCTGATAGTTTTTGAGCTAATTTGTCCCGTCATCACGTAGCAGTGACTGTGCAGAAAGTTTGTGATGCTCTGTACCGCCGCATCCATTCAGCTCTGTAATCATACAAATCACTCAGTGGTTGAGTTGCTGACGTTGCCAACTGCTCAAGTGCGCAATCCAACAATTTACATTTACCATTAAGTGTTGCTATCATCTGAAAATATAGTACACGACTAAATAATCCCACATACTTCATCCGAACACATCAGTTGTCAAAGCACGTATAAAATGTGACGCTGGAGAGTACAAGCTGAATCATGGTTGACGGGAAATGTTCTGCGGCAGAAGGTACAACTTAGTTGTGTGTGAAATGACAAACACTGTCAGGGGACAAAATGAGCACCACCTATTATTTAAATAGAGTCAGACGATCAGAGACAGATTAATCGCCTGTTGCAAAGACTCTACAGAAACACTAGACAATCTCCTGCAAAGGTATCAAACAGTCTGTCTGCACTGATGTAAAATTACATGGGTGGCCTGCCAAATGTTTGAAGTGGCTGACACAGCAGGACTTGGACTTCTGGCTTCCCTGCTGGTGGAGTCGTTTCTGGCAGCGTTTCAGAGTCTGGTGGCGTCTTATGCTGCTGTGATGGACTTACACCTGTTTTTACCTTTTGGCTGCTTTTGGTGCAAAGCAGAGATGTGGGCTGTTTTTTTTCTTTTTAAAAGACCTTCCTTTTATATCTGCCTGCGATCAACAACAAAAATAAACTCACACGGTCAAAATGTCACAGCAACGGAAAATCTGAGACCATGAAGCAAGCATGTCGTCATTAAAAAGGCAGTTTAAGAGTCTAAAGTGAAGAAATGTAGCACATTTGGTGAAAGATCAAATCCTGTCATGTTTTTGACATGTGAATGTTGCTTTTGTTGTGGCAAAAGCAACATAAACACATATGTTTATGTGTTTATGTTTTAGGAAACATAAACATAAATAGGAAATATAAACAGAAACATAAACACACTCTACTAAAAAGTAGAGTGTGTGTTTATTGGGATGAGAATGGTAAAACATTTTGTATTGTGTCAACAACATACATTGACGCAACACAATTAACTTTTCACCTTTTCTAGAGCTTTTTAAAAACATATGCTAATAAAGTTTACTGCTCTTTAAACACTGTCAAAGGTGTTCATATAATTATCAGCTTAGTTACAGATGGAGACATTTCACACATTTTAAAGTGAACACACCTTCACCAGTGCAGACAGAGCGTTTGCATAGTGTTGCATTAAGATTAATTCATGTATTTTTTGGGTCTTTTGTAACAATATTTGTCTCTGGCTACCTGAGCAGATAGCCTGACTATTAGACAGTAAATATAAAACACAAAATAATGTCACAGATTTGAACTTTTTAAATGTAATATTAATAGGAATCAGTAGCATTTCTATTTGAAATAAATATGATTCATTTGCGTTTTACATTTTTGTGTAAAAACCCTCAAACTGTTAGTGGTGGCTTCACTAACGGTTGTCATGCCTTGGCAGCAGAGTGCAGCAAGACACTTTACCCAGTGTGTCCTGTCTTTTGTCTTCCGTTGCTCTCTTTCTCTCTCACACACACACACACCTCAAGCCCTACTGGATTTTGATTGAACAATGTAATTAGTTATAATTAGCCCTTATTAAAATTGTTAAAGAGCCTCCCCAGTGACTCTGGCTGCAGGTGAGCGTCTGCAGAAGTCTAACAGACACATCTATACAGACACGATGTCTGTGAAATGACAACTGCAACAGCTGTCGGCTCGGTGTCTCAGTTTCTTTTGATTCTGCACAAATCAAACTTGAATTTAATAAACTCATTTAATTCAGTTTTTTTCTCTCTCTCTCACCAGCAGTACGTGACATGAGAAACACAATGCAAACGTTTCCAACTTTGATATTTTACTTTTTCATACTTTGCCTCCCTGTCATGATGCATAATTATAAGACTGTCATACATAGGACAATTAGCAGAGATTTTAGAGAAGTAAAAGTAGTTAATAGCAGCAGACAGCTAAATTGGAACAAAAGAAAATACAACGAGAGCAATGAGATATCAAAATCAGAATTTTAAATATAAACGAGGCTTAGTATTGAAGCAAACATTTTTGAAAAACAGCTTTAATTCTCTGGCCACATATAAAAAGAGTTAATGCTTGTCGATATCTTCAACTCCAAAGATACCTTATTTTTTTTCATTAAAAAACCCAAAATAAATAAATAAAGCCATGCATACTAAAAACACATTTCATATGTTCAATTCTCTTACTGTAAGGCAGTTTAAGATGTTTGTTGAAGGGGAATTATGTAATTATAACTATTTATGTTGAACAACAGCAAAGTTCAATGTCTTTGAAACTGGTTGTTGGATTTCATGCCATTGATGATTAGTTTATTTTACAAATAAAAATAAAAACCTGTGTTTCCTTCCTTTACTCTAACAGCTCTAAATAAAGTCTCGCTGAATTGGCGTCAGATGTCACCAAATGAACAGATAGCAAGAGGAACATTAAAAAAGCAGTCAAGATGCTGATAACTGTGGAGAAACTGGACAAGTCCAATAAAAAGCTGTGTACAATTTTAAGTTTAAGTTTTAAGCCCCTCCTTTGTTTTACTAATTCGGCATCATAAATTGTGATAGAGGGTGAGGAAGAGGAGAGAGGTTGGCTGAAAGCATCCATCAGGATGCCACATGTTGCACTCTGAACCCGTAACTCCTTCATCAAAACGAAGTTACGATCAACTCTAAGCTTTAAGTGAGCAAATAAGCTCAAATAAGCTCAAATAAGCTCAAATTAAAACAAAGGCAATTTCTTGATGAGAGCAAATTACTCCTGATGAAGCTCATTTAGCGTTTTGTGTTGATGCAATGAGCCGGTGTTTCTGTCAGTAATCAAAAACAAAGATTCTCTGACAACACACTTAGACAAATTACAAACGGCAAGGAGTTGAAGTCTGTTCTCCAGAGTAAAGGGTAAAAATAATTTACTTCTCCATGAATGTTTTTACATCAAGTACCATCAGTATACGATGGTACTTGATGGAAGATTTTCCTTCAATTTCCTGCTTTGAATAACCTTATTAAGCTCGACATACCAGAGGTCACCGTTAGAAAGTGCCAGAAGTTTCCATGGTGCATCTCACTCTCTCACAAGCTTGTGCAATTTCATTTTGACTCGCTGTTGCGGTGCATTATGGAAAATGAGTTCCATAAGCAACATATTGGCAGACGATTAACAACAGATATTAAAACGACCTCACAAGCCTTGAGCTTCACGTTTGATTAGAAGAGATTGTGCAGACATCCCTCTGCCTTTAGCAGCCAACTTTGTAAAATGTCCCAAAAAAAAAAAAACAACTAAGTGTTGTCTGAAATGAAAGATTAGTAAAATGGAAGTCCATTGATGCTCGTTAGCATATGACTGTTCTCAGCTAGCATCCGTTGTAGCCGTCATTGCATTTCTGTCAGCATAAACTGCTTATACAATATATGGCATGTATAATAATTTTAAAAGGTTCTGCATTATTTATACACGTTTCAAGTTGAATGTCTTTTCCTTCTCATCATATAGAGCTGCTGCGATGCTAATCTGTTAGAAATCATCCTAAATAAAATTACATTTAAATCAATAAGGTAACATTAAAAACTAACATTTTATTGCATTTCTGTGTTATTAAATTGTATTACATTTTACAGTTAATCTAGCTGAAAACATTTAACTTCAAGACAGTTAAAATGAACATAGATTCCATCAAATTTTCATTCCCTACAATTATATACAGGCTTCATTCTTATTTCACAGAATTGAATATTTTAGACCAATTCTGTGAAAATTGACTTAAAACTGATGAATCCAATCAGAATCAAATTTTAAATCTGTATATACAATTGAGCACAATTACACTGTTTGCATTTAATTATTACAATTTGATTCACTTCTTCTGATTCCAAAAATTAATGATGATTAGGTCCACAATGTAACAGCATTAAAATGCCAAATACTGACTGAATGTTTTTTTTATTAACATTAAAGTTTAGAGAACATTAATGTACAAAAAAAGGTATTTAGCAACATCAGAATCTGTTACCAGCACTTTGGGTTACTAATAAAGGATGCAAAGTAAGTGCCACTAAAATAATAAATGTTCAGTTTGGATTGCAAAGAAGAAAAAAAAAATCTATATTTGTATCAAGTATGTGTACACAAGTGCATATTTTAATTAGCAGTTTCTGTAACTCTGTACTTTTTACCTCAGTTTCCCCAGAAACAGCAGCCAAGAACACAACGCGCTGAAAAAAGTCCAATTATAGAACATCATCAGAACTCCGTGTTCTTCTCGCAGAAATCAATGTGCACAAACTAGATCTCAATAAAACAGGAACATTTCCAGCCATTTTCTCATCACACTGATGATGGAATCACGGATGAACTCCTGTCAACGTGTCACCTTGTTGTTCTTTGTGTTGTACGTTAACAAAGCAGATGGACATATACATTCTGCTGTCAAGTAAGAATGAAAGCTGGGATGAAATCCAAAATACTTTGGAGGTTTTCTTCTTTCACAGGTACAGTGTGATTGACAGACTCTTCTGATGTTGTATACAGTAACCATCAATCACCTGTGGTGAGATCAGAACTGGTGTTGACGTTTCCTGCTAAATCGACTCACCCAAGAGGCTTTTCCAAGCGACTGCCCAGCGATCCAACCACCTCTCCCAGGGTGCAGTAGGCCTGGCCCAGGAAGTCCTGTGGAAGCAAAGATCAAGTGAATATTGACATGAATCGTACAAACATGCAAACACAGATGGCATTTTATCACAAATTAAAAATGTTATTTCAACAGTTCAGCACAAAAATTAAAAAAATCTTAAATGGATTGTAGGACACAATGTCCCTTTTTTTGTCATTTTTTTCCTTCCACTCAACTTTCTGGTTCAAACTGCTTGGATACAGCACTCCTGGCGCCCAGGTTTTGTTGCTTTCCCTGAATAGAGCATCAGCCACTGTGTAATGAAACTAGATATGGTAGGAGATGCACTAACTGAACTGAACTACTGGCATAAATTTAGTTCTCTAGTTCTACATTCTAATTTATTGAAACATACCCAGTACCGCACCAAATATAAATATGGAAATTATGCCCAGTTGAGTCTTAATTTCACATTTGTGGCTTTCATGGAAACAAAACAAGTTTTAAAATGCAAAATTGTCTTATTTCCTCCCCCCACTTCTTGTTTTTTTAAACCAAGAGGTGAAGCCATTTGTCATTTTAGTAAAATGCGTCTAATTTTAGCTCAGAACAGCTCCGAGCAACACCAAAATAATGGTCTCATTTGCTATACTCATTAGCATCTCCTCTCAGCTTTTTTTTAATCATTATTTTTGGATATCTATCATCATCATAAGAACAATTTCTTACATTTTCTAGATAAAATAAAATCACATCTAAAAATGTGTTTTATGTTATTTTTCCCCCTTTGTCTTTGAAGAGAAATAACAAGCGAACCGAACAACCGCGGCGGCTGCCAGCAGGGGGTCCATCTGTGTGCTGATAATGGCTAATTACAACAAATAGCAGAACTGGTTGGGGAAATAAAGTTAAAAGAAAAGCTATTTCAGCTCCAATCATCTAGATAACAGGGATATATAAAGCAAAGAAAGTTCAACGGAATGAACACTGCAACATGAAAAAAAGAAAGAAAAATTTGTACGAACAATAAAGAAACTTTGGTAAAAAGTACTACTACTATTAACAGCATGAAGACAAAAGAAAAATATTTAAAGTATAAGTTGGATGAATACAAAAAAAATAAAACATCCTGTGCAGTTCTTTAGATGGTTCCAACTTTCTCCAATACCAATATATTTTTTGTATACATTGCTAATATTTAAGATCACAGTACTTTGGGACAGATTTTAAAAAAACAAAAAAAACCTCATATGTTCAGCAGCTACACTATTGAGCCGTTCCATCTGGTTTTTCACAGCAACTGGCTTTCCTTGTTCAGTGCTGCAAATATGGTGAGCGTACCAAGTTCAAGCAGTGCTTTCGCCTCCAGCTTGCAAATCTCAGAGGTCACGACACGGATCAACACAGCCATCTGCAGTCTAAGATTTTTAACTTGCAGTCTGTTAGCGCAGAAGGCAGCAACACGCAAACCAGGAGGCAACAGAACGAGACGGTTAGGATTTATAGGATTTCTCGATGAAAATAAAGATGCAACGAAAAGTCAGAACATGCTAGTAATGACTACCAGCGAAAAGCATCAGAGTAAAGTATAGAAACTCTAACCAACAGAGGATTTGCTTGTATTTCATATCCATCTTCAATCATTTCAATCAGCACAGCATGTTTTATTACTTCTTTCCTTCATGTGACTATCAGACTAGTTCTCATACAGTTATGACCGAGACAGCCCTGCAGACTGTACTTCCTAAGATAAAACACAACATCTAATGGCCGGGCTCTCTGGCTTTCCCTCTGGGATCTGCATCAAGGCTGTAAAGATGGTAAGCTGCCTCAGAGTCAATGCGCGTGTCTCCACTTATATGAGGTTATTGATTTTAGTCCAGTGGGTAAGACTAAAGAAAGAAACGAGGACAGAGAGGGGAAAACAGGTTTACAAATGGCCAAGTTATGAAGAAACATTCTAATATTGCTAAGTGGTGGGGATTTACAGCGTCACCATGAAATCTATTAAAACACTTGTCATATTTGTGAGAAGTGAATAAATCTGAAAAGTGTTGTGGCAATGGGGTTGTTGTTCTGCTGTAAAGAGTGAACTAACACAGTTTTAAATGCCTTATAAAGCAATTCTTTTATTTGTTGTATTTAGTTCCCATTGCTTTCAGTCAATGGGAACTAAATAGACAAACACTACTTTTGTTGGTCTATTTCATAAATAGCTCAGTAAACTACATTAAAGTTTGAAGAAGATGACAAAATAAGAAAACAAAATCCAGGGGTGTGAATACTTCATGAAGCACTGTAAATAATATTTACCAGAAAAAAGGTATAACTTTACTTTTCTTGTACCGTAATTTCTGGACTATAGAGCGCACCTGATTATAAGCAGCGTCCAGCACATTTTTAAAGGAAAAACCATTTTGTACATACATAAGCCGCACCTGTCTATAAGCCGCATGTGCCTACATACAGATGGTACACAGAAAGAGTTTTCAAAGTTTTAGTAATATACCTAAGCTTTTTTTTCCAAACAGTGCCTGTGACGTGGCAGTAACACAGCAGCAATACGGTAGCACAGCACTAACAGGGCTGGTTTAAAAAAACATACCGGTAAAAGTCACTGAGAGCCATCTTCATCTTCCTCCTGTGCACTGAGACGTGTTAAGCTACATTAAACTTGCGTCTTCCTCGACACATATATTCCCCCTGTCTCACTCTTACCTTTTCTGCACAAGCACCCCTGGCGGCCGTTGGAAAAAAATGCATAAATGAGCCGCATCGCTTTCAACCGCAGGGTTGAAAGCGTGTGACAAAAGCCGCGGCTTATAGTCTGGAAATTACGGTATATTACATTTAAACCAAAGAAACCAGGATGTCATCTGCATATAATCAAGTCCATTATCCTGTCCTGACTGATCTCTGCGGTTTCTTCAATTCCAGAATAACATAATATGATTTTTAGTTTACTCAAAGTCATATTTTTCCACCATATACCCAATTCACCTCTTTTTTAAAAGTTTATGTGTAGCAGCAGGACAGTGACGGTTTGCCTCAAAGCGGAAGAGAAACCTCTAAGGCCATAAAACAAAGCTAACCAATATGAAAGCCCCCTTGTGGATTCCTGCTACTGAAGACATATGATGGTGCAATATAGCAACCTGAGGAGAGGAAGACCTGCATCATCCTGGCTTAAGGTGATGAAAGCTCTTTTCATTTTCATGCAATTTTTGATGCAAAGACAGTCATAAATATTTTTGCATTTAAGGCAGGTGATTACTTCAAAAGCCACGTCTCAGAATACAGTTGACTTTCAGAGACTGTGCCGACTTTGTAAGCTAGTGGTTGTCTGGGCTACCAAAAAGAAAAGAAGTGTATGTATAAAACTACAAAGCCCCAAATGAATATGAAAATGCATGCACAACATGAGTGGACTAAACCACAACTCGTTGATGTTAGTGAAATGATCAAATGTCTGCACTCAAGTTTTGGTCTTTATCAAATAAACAAGATCTCATAAAAGCGACTCGGCTTTCCTAAAATACACAACGCAGAGCTGCAGGCTAGACTGTGATCTCCTCCCTTTTTCTCAGCTTTATTTTATGTCTCTTCCAATAATCCACACTTTCTAAAAGCAGGCAACAGTCACACCTGAGCATCCATCTTATGTGTTATGTGGGCAGCGTGGCGGGCCCGGACACTTAAAAGCAAGAAAGGATGAGCGCTGTGTGGTGTGTTGCCTCGGGGCAAAGCAAAACTGGCTGTCTGCACCTTCCAAGAGGCAACATCGAGAGACACATTGAGCCTATTAGCCTCCACTTGCAAATATCCATAACGTTCTGTGATATTGCAAACGCAGGGTTAGAGGAGTTCGGGTAAAAGCCTTGGCAGATTGATCCAAAGCACAACAGCAAGTCAAACTCTGATTAGCTGAAATGTAAAAATAAAAAAATAAAGAAAAATTGAAAATCGGCCTAGTCAAAGTCCACACTTTAAGTCAAAGTATGGAATTAAATCCATTTCAGATGTTATATAGCATGAGCAGACCAAAGACAAGTCATTCATGCTTGAAAACCCTTCAACACGTGGTAGTAGTTTTTACAAGAATTGTTACAGCAATTACCTTTTCATGATTTATATTCACTAAAATTATCTTTGACGTCAACATTTATTTAATGTAACATTTTAACTGTAAGGGAGGGTGGGAATATTTGTCCACAGCACCATAGAAAATCATCCATGAATTAGGATGATCTTGAGCTTTCTAATTGTTTTCTATCAGTCTTTTGTGGGAATTTCTTACCTTCAAGCATTACGTCTAATCAAATCATATCTACACAAGTTGTATGTGATAACTTAGAGTATTTATCCAGAAAAATAGACAAGATTTTCCTCACCCAATGGAAAATAAACATGACAGTTCAGCGTCCAAGCTGCCTCCGGTTCTTTGAACTAGAACGCCCTGAAAGCAGCGGGCGGGTAATAGCTGTTATTACCTGCGAGGACGCTGCTGTTACTAATTACAGCTGTTGTAATCACTGCCATCAATGGTAAGAAGCAGGGTGGACAAATTTAATTTCTAAATGACCCACAGCCTGCTCTGAGACCGTGCAAGTTTAGCAGATAATCAGCCCAGTCGTCGTAATGGCCAGATCGCTATTAGGTGGCTAAAATGGTCCAAATGGGAGGAAGACACACACACACACATATACTCACACACACAAAGTGAGAAAGGAAGATCCAGAGAAGGACTCACATGTTTCTGCAGGTTGGCACTCTTTGAGTCAACATCGTACCTGTGGAAATAAAAGAAAAAGCAGCGTCAGTGCGTTCCTGATAGATGCGGAGTGGCAGAATCTCAGCTGGGACCGATGCTGATTACAGGCAACGGGACCCAACAACTCGTCAATGGAGCTGTTGGATCCATTGTTGGCCTCAAACGCTACTATTTCCAAATGATGATGCCTGCTGAAGCAGCTCCAAATTTTTGTAACTTTGAACATTTTCTAGCCCAAAAACACAGTGGGCCTACTACATGGATATTTTTACAAGAATTTTAGTTTTGCTACTCTTCCATACAGTTCAAATTTGTGCAGTGTGAATACTTTTACAAAACATTGTGCATTATTTTTCTAAGTGTGTCTGATTTGCCTCGTTTTTCCCTCTATGTCGCTCTATTCAGCCCGTACACAATATTTACAGGAGTCATTTGTCTGGAAACGCTCCCCCAGGCTCTGCAGAACGGCAGGTCATCAGACAAACCATTTACTCAGCAATCTGAGATCATTTCTCACCTCAGGTCATTTCACTCAGCTCTAAATATGGATCGCCCTTTGCAGGCTAATACTTAAGGGAAATAAGTAGCCATTTAGTTACTTCTTAAAATGTTCTGGATGTTTAGTGCTAGAAAATCTTGGATACTATAAATCTGAACTGGTATGGACAAGTTTTCTCCTGCGCAACCAGTATGGGGGTTGGTTTATTGCTGAAGGTTGAGGCCTGAAAACCTGGATTTATAGATTTTAGCAACATCAAATAGGGTTTTTGTTATGGAAGTGCTGAAAATGAGACTTGTGATAGGATTTTTTTTGTTTTGTTTTTTTTGTTTTCCCACCAGGGAGCTTTTTGTGGCTCTAGTGTCCCTTATTTGACAGTAGGCTGACAGGAAGGGGGTAATGAGAGGGGGGAAGACATGAGGCAAATATCGTCGGGTCCGGGAGTCGAACCCGCGACGGCTGCATTGAGGACTGCAGGCCTCCAAATGTGGGTCACGCTAACCCCTACGCCACCACGGCACGCCCTGATGATAGGATTTTTGATGCAACTGTAGCTTTTATAGACGGGTAGAACTGGTTATCCATCCCTACCTATCAGGAAAGTGATGAAGCCTCTTACTGTACCCGTCTCTCAGGAATGTTTTTGTCTTTGTAGAGTTTTCAGATTCTCCACTTCCCGACTGATTCACGACACATGAAGTATTTACTTTCATTTTTTATCTGAGGCATTCACGAGTCGAATCAGATCATTAGCAGAAAATGAGAAACAATGCTTGAAGAACGAGATTCTCTCTTTTCTCTGCAGAGATATACATAACTAGTTACGATGGCTTACTGTTGCTATAATTTAATAAAAATATTGCTGTTTCCAGCAGTGCTGTGTGCAAGAAAGGAAAAAAAAAAGAAGCAAGATTTACTGACTTTACAAGTAAACTAAAGTGAGGTTTTTTCATACATTCTGGGTTCCAGTTAACTGACTTTTAGTTTCAGTTTGAAGTTGTTGGGTTTTTTCCACAGTGTGCAGACCTGACGCCAAACATTTCTCAGGCTGCTCATGTCTCTATTGTCATTGTTTCCTTCAGCTTTTTCTTCCTCTTGGTTCATTGCCAGATTTTCTAAATGACTGTCTTCCTTCTTGAGTTGCTCTCTCAGTCAATTGGAGTTTGCGCAGGCAATGCACTCATGAAAGCTTCTTCTGAATACGAAAGGCTTTAATAAACAAAACACAAAGGCGCTTATCATACGGGGCAAACGTTATAAACTTTTTCACGTTTTGACTCACTATAACCACAAAGTTCAATGCATTACGAGAGGGTAGGGATTCGTTCTTTGTCCAAACTTTTTGTTTGGACAAAAAGTTCAACTGTATCAGAAGTTTGTTAAAGGGCATAAGTGAACAAAAATTCATGAAGATCAAGTAGCAGAGCAGAAAGGTCAATTATAAAGTTGTGCAGGTGGTTAAAATGATGTTAGGTTCTAAAACAATATTTTATACGAGTAACCATGTAAACCATTAGTCTGCCTTTTATGATCCAAAAGGTAATATTTGGCTTCTTGCTTAAAAAAAACAACAATATTCTTAGTTGTAAGTTAGTTCCACAAAGTATTGACAAAAAGAGAATGAATACAAATGAAAACTACCTTTGTGAGATGGTTTCGCTAACTTTTTTTTTAAAGAAAAACGTCAGCGACTGTAACATAAATTTGGAGGGGGAGGGGCAGAGAATACAAATATTACTTCAAGGCCTTGTTTTGTTTAATCAATGTGTGTATTTGTCAGGAATGGGTGTTGAGGTGGAGGTGAGGCAAACGCTTGGAGACCCAGGTTAGCAGAAAAATGATGTATTTAATAATAATGACCAGGGTTAAACAGTCCACAACTGTGGCAGCACTGCAAAAGCGGAAACACAGGGGCTTACAGCAGGTAGCGCACAGCAAACGAGTGGAGACGGTAACGGTAGACAAACACGTACTCAGACAAGGACCCGACGAGGAACACAGGATACAGGTGGGACTAAATACACAGAGGGTAATCAAGGGAACGAGACACACCTGGGATCAATCGAGGGGAGACAGGACAACACGGAGAGCACAGAGACACAGAACTTGAACTAAACACACAGAAAAACACAGAGAACTCGAAAATAAACACAGAAAAACACGGATCATGACAGTATTTAAGAAGTAAAGACATAAAGTTTAGCGTAATAAATCAGTGAAAAGTGATTTCAGTCGTCACTTTTCGCTTTATTTTCAAAAAGCCTCGTTGTCATGGCTCATGTTTCACCTGCCATCGTCTCAGACGGCGTTGCCCTCGACGGGCCGACAGTGGCAGCTTTATACAGCTGCTGATGAAAACTGAACAAAACAGGAGACCCATGTGAACACACACAGAGAGAGAGTCACAGAAAAACCTGTTTCTCACACACTGAGAATGCTTATCATGACCAATTCTCTCACAGCTACATAAAGCTAGCTTACTGTGTTTGGTTAGAAGATGATCGACTCCATTGAGACAAACATTAACCCAACTAACCGTATTACTGCAACGAGACGAGACTTGTTTGTTGTGAGTCGGTCTGTCCCAACAACACATTTTACTGCACAACAAATTGTTCCAGAAATTATTGCAATAAACAATAATAATGACATTTTGAGCCCATTTTCAACTACTACACTAATTACGTCAAAGTACATGTGCTGAAAAATATAAATCTAAAGAACATTTGACACTGGAACTGGAAAACATTTTATATACCCAAAATAAATAAACAAAACAACAATAATTGAAATGGATTATGAAGTCTATGTAACCAAAACTGCTTTAAAAAAAAAACACATTCTAACAACTCACGTTTGATAGCAGCTAGTGCAAACCAACTACTTGCTGCAAATGTTTGCAGCGTTTTTCAGAACGCCGGCTTTTCAACAATACTAAAGCAGAGCATCTCTGCCACACGGAGTTTATCAATCTCATTATAATTTATCATGCAAGCAATTTATTGCTTATTGTTACACCCTAATTGAACTGTAATTGGCCTGAGTACAGCAACTTTTCCTGATTTTCCATTCGCTCTGTTCCTTACCCGTCACAAGACAATCAGTTCTTCACATTTTGAAATTTATAACTTGTCTTCAAAGCCATTCTTCTAATCCCTCAGGTGTCTGATCATCCTGCCGGTCAGATTCTCCTTTAAAGAGGATTCTCTGGTATAGTTTAGCTGAGACTCTTCATGTTCAGATGACTGTATTTGGAAAACCGCTTTAACAATTACCAGCTCTTTAAATCAGCCGTACGGGTGAAAATACATTTATTCAAAGACAGAAAGAAAGCCCAACAAGTTGAGTTTGATTCATTTTCATAGTCCCAATTTCTCAAACACTTTAACAATATATTATGAGGTTAGTACCATTGTAGAGCATGATTCCAGTTGAATTAAATGAAATTGCAACAATGCCTCTGAGAATGCATGTGGAGACTGTGGAAAGGACAAATTTGCTTTTAATAAAAAAGAAATATGCAGTAAAACTACAATTCCCCAAAAGACTTCACATATATTTCTTAGTAGAAACTATCGAAACCCACAAATGTTTTTTGTTTTTTTTCCACATAACATTATATAACAATAACAATGTTTGAGGTGGTAAACCTGATTATATTTGTTTTGGATATTTAAAATATCTTCCAGTTCCAGTGTTGAGTGTTCTTTGCAAAATTAAAGTTTATTGGTCTTTGAGAAGGCGAACTACATTATTATGCCGTTCTTATAAATACCGGTACTTGAAAATGGTCTCAAAACTATAATATTTTGCTGGACAACCCAGCAAAATTTGTCATTGTGACAGCCCACATCAATCTGAGGGAAACTGGTGTGATCTTACTAGCAAATCTAAAATAGACTCTGGAGCGAGGATATCAAGTTTCATTCACAAAAAGCTGCAAGGGATCTTTTTTATTTTCATGCACAACAATGCAAGTAGTAGCAGCGTGGGCTTCTTCTGTGTGTAAATAGACTGACTGGTGACTCGATGAGGTCCACCGGAGCAGACTCGATATGAAAGGTTAAATGCTTCTCTTTTTTTTTCCTGGAGGAAAACCGTCTTTCCCTACATCTCCAGTCACCATCCCCCGAAACTCCGGTTGTTATGGCTACCTGCTACGCCGCACACACCGGCACGCAAATGCCTACACCGCCGCATGTGGGAGAGCGCACGCAAGAGGCACACATCACTTTTGGTTTCGTCTTGGAGTGAGTCTGTCCACCATGTGACCCGGTGACACATCTCCTGCACATGTGAGCGCGGAGCGTGACTGAGCGACTCGGTGGAAATGCCAAGGCAGGGATCCTACGTTGGTCTGGCTGAGCACCTGCGCAAAAGGCTCAGAATATTTTAGGTGTCGTGATTGGAAATGGTCCAGTCACCTCTTAAGAGCTGCCAGGATCCAGGTGTGAACCCAACATTCCAAAGATGCTCATCATATTTCATTCTCTCACAACACTCCTCCCACACAAACTATTTTTTCCCCCACAGCCATTTTTTTTTTTTTATTTTCTTCCCTTTTTTCTTACTACCGTCTCAGACCCAGTCGCTCTTTCCTGTCGCGGCCTAACTTTCATGATGATGGTGAAAACTGTTGCTGCTCCTTTGTGGTTTATGGCTAATCTAATTAATCTTGTAATTTTAAAAGAGAAACTGAAATTTGCATGTAATTAACGAGAAACGGCATCACCTAGAGACGCTGCTGGCAGGTTCAAAACGTCTAAAACCCCATCGTTATGCAAAGGAAGACAAACAAAATGTCTGATTTCTACGTTTGCACTTCGTGCAATCAAAAAGGTCTAGTCAGTCTATATGAAGTACAAGGAAATGACGCAGATTCACACTGACACATCTGTGGAATGATGAGAATGACATCTTTAAGTTCAGAGCAAACCAAACATGCCGGATCAACATAAAGCTCTCACAACAACAGTCAAGTACAGCGGTGGAGATGTAATGATTTGGTGCTGGTTTACCATTGGACGCCTTTCCATTACAGAAACCTATTTCAGGATCCATTTTAGTTTTCTGCTGAGTGTTCATAGAGTTTCTACAGGCTAGAGCATGGCGTTTAATCACAAACCACTGCTGGATCCCTCACTGTTGCTATTGGATGAGTCACCACTAAGATTTGTAGAAACGCTCACAAGAACAAAAACTGCCTTCCTTAATGAAAGCTCCCGCAAAATCAGGTTTCATAGTGAATGTGCAATCTATATGAAGTCAAGTGGAAGGCCGTTTGCCAACCAGTAGAAACGTACCGGATCCGACTCGTTGCAGCAGGACGGTAACCTCAAAGACACCAGGAATTGTACAACAGAAAGGCTGGAAAAATATTCAAACTTATTCATGGATGTCTGAAAACCTCAATGAACTGAATTCTTACAGATAACCAAACCAAAATTCGTCAATAACATTATGACAGTCTGAACACATCAAACAGAAAACAGCTTCTTTTCTGTTAAAAAGGGATTTTTACAAGTGATATACTGAGGAGGCGTTATTTCTCTTATTTATTCTCTCCGCTTCACATTTGAAAAAGGGCACACTTTATTTTCAAACTGTCCCTGAACTCAAGCTACTCGCAAAATGTTAAGCGTCCAGGAAGGACAGGTCTGATTTGAACCAAATGTGGTAAACATGCAGAGCGGGTCTCTCTAAAACGGCCTAAAACCAGAGAGTGAAAGTTGAGACATCATGAGAGGAGCATTAGTAAACATCCAGGATGCTTCTGGAGCGTCCAACGGTCAAAATAGGGAAAGGATGTAGAGCAAACTCCTGAAATCGTGATGCTGTTTGCCTCAGTGTGTGTGAGCTTTCTGTGGTAAAACGTCTACAACAGCAGTCTATAATAGGAAATCCTGACACAAACGCATCGTTGTTGTACTGCAGTGGTGGCTTTATTTATTTTTTTTGATCAGAGAAGGTTTGTACAATTCCTTCTGCCATACATGCCTGAAGATTTTTTTGTGAACATGGAAGTTGTGTCATCAGAGAAGAATCTGTCAACCGTCCACCACACTGGATAAGACTGTGGGAGAAATGTCTCCCCTGAAGGATCCCTGAGTCTTTTACTGTGGGGCGGAACCACTCTGCAGGCGTGCGGCTTTCTTTACACAAAGGTGAGCGCCTTGTATCTGTTGACTCTGACCTTTGAAAGCTGTTAGTTCACTTTTGGGTTTAAAAACGACAACTGTTCCACTTCCGATTCAGCTCCAGAGCAAATGAAGGCGTTTTAAGAAGCTGTAGTTCTTGGAAAAAAACGAGCCTTCTGTTGGATCTGAGAGGCATTTATACATTTCTTCTTTGACAGACCACTAAGTAAAACACAATGTTTCCAATTTTAATAAACGAAATCTCAAAAGCTGGTCAGAATTGATGGGACAACACAGAGGGCAAGAAGAAACATGACAGACTTCAAACTGGAACAAAAAGTTCACCTCACAGGAGGAAAATGTCACCAACGTAAAACTGGAGATACAATCAAAAGGTTATTTGGTGGAATGGTCTAGTCAAAGTCTGGGCCTGAATCTGAATCCAACTGAAAATCGGTGGCAAGACTTTCAAATTGATGTTTGCAGAACATTTACTTGCATTTTGGTTATCCGATCAAACAAAATTGTACAAAAAAATATTGCATGTGGCTAAAATATGACAAAATGTGGGGAGCGAATACTTTTACTTGTCGATGCACAAAACAAAGAAAACCAGTAAAAAAAAAAAAAGACACTAAAAAGTTAAGCAAACAGGAAGTTGTACTCACAAGTCAAATCTGAGATTCTGTCTCTCTTCAAAGAAGTAGTCTAGCATGAATTTCCTCACAAAGTCTGGGTTTAGCGTGTTGTCAATCACCTCCGTTCTCCCAAACTGGAAGTAAAGAGCAAAGATGAAAGAGATGTTGAGAGAGCAGCCGGGAGAAAACTCAAGGGTCCGACCATTCCTCGTCTCCGCCGCTTTTCTCAACCATTGCTGTTCGCCACCCTGCATTCAGAGAATCTATAAGATGTCGCTTTATCTTGGGAGATTTCTCCGCTCAAACAAACGCAGCTTTTCCAGGAAGTTGCAGTGGCTCGTCTAAAACACCTGCAGCCTGTTCCTCTAGAGACACATCAGGGGAGGCGCTGGTTACGGGAGATTATGAACAGCTATGGCGTAGTGAATGCAGAGCAGCTTAAGTATCCAGTCAATGGGGGGTCAGGCAGGTCAGAGTTTGACATTTAACTTTGCCTGTTGATAGAGCAAGCAGATGATGGGCCACTCGGTATTCTGAAGAACCGGGAATGATTGGGGCAGTGGGAATTTGAACTCTCATTTACATTCGTGAATATTCATGTGGAGGGGGGGGGGAGACTCTCTGGTGACTGTAGTTCAGAAAACATGCTCTTAAAGATGCTGTCGATGGTGTTTATCAATTAAAAAGAGCAATGACAGGCATAATTAGGACTTTCATTAAATCTGGCTACGCCTAAAATAAGTCCTCCTCCAGAGACAACCTGTGTCTCTGGTTGGTTCGCTGATAAGTGACCATCTGCCGTTTTCACAGATATCAGCTGATGGTAAATAAAAATCATTGATGCAAAACAGTTACCACAGAGAGGCAAATTAGGCTGGTGAATACATTGACCTGATGTGTTATTTCTAGTTAAATATGAATGCAGATTGCTTTTAATCATTTTAAGTGATAAGCGTTTGTCTAATGAGAGCATGCGTAGCCTAAAGTAAATAAGAGCTTAAGCACATTAGAAGAGCCTTGACTAATGTAACCCGGGCGGCTAAAAAGAGTAACGTTTGCATTTAAATGTGATATTTTAATGACTCAATATGTTCACTTCTTAAAGGGATAGTTCAGGTTTTATAGAGTAGCTATGATAAGTAAAATACCTGCTGTAGACGGTGAATGATGAGCTCTCTGTTCAGATTTCTTTTTTTTTTAATCCTGGAGAATCAAGCTAACTGATTGTTCACACAGGTGTCTTTCCAAAATGTCTTGCCACCATCAGATGTATGTAAATCGAGTACATCCATGTTACATGGGTGAAATGGAAACAATTGGTTCCATCAGCTCTGTGTTCCTAGTTTTTCTCTCTCATGGAAAATACTATATGATTTATTCTTTTTTTTTCATCAGATGAAGAACTCTGAGTCTGTGTTTAGCTGCGTCTCTTTCCTGGACGAAGTCAGCGATGGAGCGTCAGCTGCTGCTAAAAATCTGTACTCCATTTATTTCTCTTTGCTAATAGAAAGTACTCCTTTGCCAATTTATTCTGTATGCAAGACGAAACTTTATTGCCGTATTGACGTATTCACAGCCTTGAATCATCAGAGACGTCGACCAAAACAAAGAAGATGCAGCAGTGTTGCTGTAAAGAAATGTACTGACCTCTCTCCATTCCTTGTTGCCCATGCCTTGTGTGTAGAGAACACAAACTGTAAAGAAGACAAACGTCTAACGTTAACAACACCAGTCAATACAAACAGCTACATCAACAGTATGTGTAGCTAATTATAGAATAAATTAGGCTGGATTACTGAAACAGAACATGTTCCAAGGATTTGAAAAGCTTAGACTTTTTTTTTTATTATTCCACCAGAAAGCTGGAGCTGTTTGATTTGTATCGCTGATATTTTTATCATCAGGTCACATACTCCGGTTAGCTATGCATTTCTGCCAACTTTAATACTTTCCCCTCCCTTCTTCGCCTTCTGGCTCCTTCCTACATCAGTCAGGTTCAAATTAAAGGATTAAAGTCGTGCTCAGAGGAATCACAAGATCACAAGAACTACCTAAACATATAGCTAAAGCCTGTCCTCTACTACTACATACAATCACTGTCATCCCAGCACTCTTCTCATCACTGTCATCATCATCATCATCATCACAATGATTCACTTCTTCCATCTTGTTCCCTTGGAAATGTGCTGACAACTTGTTTTTTTCTTATGTGGTCTTAGATTGTTGGACATATACGCTACAGAGGAAATGACATGAAGAGATTTAGTGAAGTATGAAACATCCTGGCCAATATATGTATATGTATACATATATATAAAAAAAATTAAAAATTCCCTTCTCACCCACCGCGGGTGGTGTTTCTTCCTCTTAGCTCGGGTCCTCTACCAGAGGCCTGGGAGCTTGAGGGTTCTGCGCAGTATCTTGGCTGTGCCTAGGACTGCACGTTTCTGGACTGAGATGTCTGATGTTGTTCCTGGGATCTGTTGTAGCCACTGTTCCAGTTTGGGGGTGACTGCCCCGAGGGTCC
>CAEFZY010060456.1:0-21590 GCA_903066815.1 Brachyrhaphis roseni
GGGGATTCCCCTGGAGGAGCCGGACCGGGAGGCTGCTGACCCCGAGACCCCAACCCGGCAGAGGAACATGGACGGATGGATGGAGATATTTCTAGTTTTTCATGTAGTTTTCTTTGCTGCTTTATTCTCCTGTGAAGAACGTTGAATGTCCATGTTTATGAAAGCTGTGATAAATAAAGTTGCCTTTTATTTTCCAATAAATATTCACCAAAAATATTTGTTTTTTTTTTTTTAATAAAATTGGAATAAATACATTCTATTCATTATTTAAATGCATTAATAACATAAAGTTTAATAAGTAAAAAAAATCTTTAGAATTGTATTTCTTTGTTTTATTTAATTACATCTCATTTCTGTTCATTTTTTCTAATAGGGTTATTTATTATAACCAGGTTTTATCTCTCGTATTTTTTAAAGACACTCTTCCCTAAATAAGGTTGAATAACTTGTTTCAATAAAATTCTCATTATCCTTAGAGATTAATATGATATAATATTTAAAACAGGATGTTTAATTAATGCAACCAATCAGATTTATTTGTTTATTCTGAGAAATCCCAGTTTGTATCACATGAGCAGCATTTTCAACTCTAAATGTGTTTTTCTCTCCATTTTTGTCTAAAAAAAAGTATAAAAAGAAAGAACAAACATTTACTGAATTTTTATGTCTTTGGCTCAAAGCTGCAGAATTTGAGCCAATTCTGCAGCTTTTTTGCAATTCTGCCATTTTTTTCCCCACTGCCATAAAAAAAATGGCAGTGGACTTCATTTAGCGCATTTGAATGAAATCTGAGAGTCACTGAAAGCAATTGATTAACATGGAGCTGTTTCATGTACATTTCTTGTAATTTTATTGATTTTTTGTTGCCTGTGTATCTTGGCCAGGTCTCAGCTGAAAGGGGGTTTGACTCTGTTTATCTAAAAGACAAACATCTGTTTGATATGGAAAATAAGAATATTCTACCTGATAATATATAATGGGTCCACTAACTACAGGCTCAATCATTAAAAAGAAAATATATACAATTAAACCTAACAACTAAGAAGAGGGACGCTGGACGACTAGACAGGCTGGTAAGGAAAGCTGGCTCTGTTGTGGGGACTGAACTGGACTGCATCATGTCAGTGTCAGATAAAAGGACCCTGAACAAGCTACTCAACATCATGGACAACGACTTTCATCCACTCCACAGTACCATCATGCAGCAGAAGAGCCTGATCAGCTGGAGGCTCCCTGACCTGCTCAACAGACAGACTCAGGAAGTCATTTGTATCAAAGGCCATAGAACTATACAACGCTTCTCTGAAGGGCAGGGGGGGAAAGGACTTCTCTGCATAGTCCATCAACTTTATGCAAATATTATAATATACTGTGTGATCTGTAGTGTCTGTTGTGTGTAATGTCTTAAGCTGCTGGGACCTTGAATTTCCCCCCTGGGGATCAATAAAGTATCTATCAATCAATCAAACAAACAATCAACTGCCTTAGTGAGTTTTCAGTAGTTCTGTGAAATAAACTCCCAGAAAGTACAAGAGTTCAAGTTTCCTCATTAAAGACAGGTAGCTACAATAGGCTAATTAAACTGTAATGAGTAGAATATGATCTGATATATAGAAATAACCAATGTTTCCCCTGCTTTCTGTACCAGCGGCAGCCGTTAGCCGCGCGGTTCGGATCGGTTAGCCTCCTACCGGTCGCTCCTCCCCACGTCTTCACCCGGAAATCCTCCAGAGTTTTAGGATAGGCGTCAAACTGCTTCAGTTTGTTTAATGTGTCCATTTTCTCCACCACGAAATCCAGCCGAACACCGCAGAATCTTATCGGAACCCCCCTGCACTCCAGAAACACATCAGGACCCTTCACTTCCGGACCACGTGATACACGGTTGGGCCAATCAGCGGCAGCCGCGTCAATTTCTTCTTCTTCTGTTCTTTCTGCCAAACTTTATTCAACATCAGGACCTTTGACAGTATAAATGACGAGAATTATTCAATAAAATTAAAACAACGAAACAAGCAAAAAAAAAAAACGAACGAATAAAAACAAACACGTTTTTTTTTTCATTTTTACTTGGAAGAGTATTTTTTCTTTTGTGTGCAATTTTGCGTTGACAAACCTCTGATAACCTTTTTTGTATGACAAAATGGAGGTTAAAAATGTACAACATTTTAACCTTTAAAGTGGTAAATGGGGTGGGCCAATTGATTGAATATTAGATACCGAGGATCAGGCTTTTTTACACCATACAGTCCGAAGTGTTGCCAAAGTATTTATTGCAAATATGACTGCTTTGTCTTTGATACACCCTAACCTTATTAAAAAACAAAAACAATTTGTTTTTTAATAACAAAATTGTTATTAAAACAATTTTAATAACAATTAAAATTGTTATTAAACAATTTTAATAACAATTGTTTAATTGTTATTAAACAATTAAACAATTGTTTAATAAAGACAATAAAATGTCTTTATTGCATTTAATAAAGACAAAACATGCTAAACTTTTTTTTAAGGTATTGGATCTACAATAATTTACACATCCATTTCCTATTTTTAAAAACGGTTTAATTAAAATATTGCACCTTAGCTTATTTTAAAAGTAAAAAATCCTTAGAATGTTTGTGATTTTCATTTACAAATTCTTCATTGTTTTGTCCAGTGAGTTATTTTGGCTCAACGATTTTAATCCACGTTGGGAAGTTTAGACATTGCCATCTTACGCTGAAGAGGAAAGCTGCTGGAAAATGTTTTTCAACCTAAACAGATGAGCGAGAAGCAGAATGTCAGCTCAGATAAATAAAGAGGTCACTGTAGTCCTCAGGCCTGAACCCAGTAGGAAACCTTTGGGATTACGGCAGGCAGTTTGAACATAAATTTGCTTTTATCGCCCTTATATTCCAGATATCTGAAATTGGCTCATGACGTATTAAGATGTCTCTAATTACATTCTGACAAGTAGAAATTAGATTTCTCAATCCATCACAAATTTTTCAATATTCCAAGTATCAGCCAACTCCAAACAGCAGAAATTCTATTATGAATCCAAATAATAATACCCGTCAAGTATGTCCCTGCAGGACAGCCTCTCCTCTGCTCAGTCTGCCCAGTCTTCTCATTCAGAAAATTTTATCAATTGCATTGAGAGACCGGTTGGCCAGATCCATAATTTGTAGATTTAAATGATGTGCAAAGAAAGGCCCCACAAAGCAGCACAAAACAGAGCAAGCAGGGCAGGAAGGGAGCAGAGGAAAAAAGTGTCTGTCTTCACTGAGAGCTAGAGAGAAAGTCTCTACTGCTTCTAGAAACAAATCAGGGGGAAAAAAGAAAGAAAAACTGCCTTTTTCTGGCAATAGAAGTTTTTTTTTGGTGTCTGGAAAATTAGCTGTTTCATAAACTTCTGGCATGTAAAGTCACAAATCAGCAGACACTGAATCGCCTACCAACCCCGCCTGTAACCTAGCAACAAAGCTGATCTCCAGTGTTTGGTCAGCTGGAAAAGATGAGTTTTCTTGTTTTCTTACCATCTAGAGACCATTTGCTGACATTCTGCTTGATGGTGCAGGAGGCTCCACTTCTGCTTTTCAAAGATGTACGGTTGTGTAATTGCCCATCTGTTTGCAGCCATTTTGATGCATGAATGTAAATGTTTAGTTTGGGGTGTGGCCAACAGCAGCTCTTTAGGATATAAAGTGACAGAGGCCCTAAAGCTCAATCTGAAAGCTCAACATGGACACCGACTTCACTGAATCCCAGAGAATGTTCCACAGTTTCTCTGCATTTCTTGGTTTTACATCAGAAACAGCAGGTTTGATGTCACCCGCTATGGCAAGCTGTTTTAACATAAAATCAGTTTCTTCTGATGATCCATAGTTACATTCTAGATAACTGAAAATGCATATTAACTAGACACACTACACTTTGACTATTCAAAATGGTAATTTAAGATATCTGCATTTAGATTCTGACTAGTAAGGGTAATAATTCAAGATAACTTCAATTACATTTTCACGAGTCAAAATTCCTTTTGCGATATCTCAAATTACGTCACCGGGTCTGTCATTTGACGGGACACGTATCCATAGTTACAATTTAAGATATCTGACTAGTCAAAATTAGATTTTTAGATATCTGATTTAAGAATTGCGTGCAAGGCCCCTTTGTGCTGTAAAATAGTTGGATGCAGAATTTTAGGTTTCCTGCACAAAACTGTCTGTAAATGCCACAATGTAGAAAGAGCTCAGCAATGTGGGACATGCGGAGAATAAAAATGTTGCATTTTCAAAAATCTTTTTCCGTTTTTTTCCCTGTTTTTTATTGCTTTATTGAACTTTCAAAATGCTGTCAAAAGTCTGACATTTTGACAGCATACTAATTCAAGATATCAATAATGACATTCTGACTAGTCAGATTATTAATTTAAGATATCTCAAATCGAAAAGTTGTGTAATTAAAGTTATCTAGTTCCTTTTGAGATATATTAAAACTAATTTTAAGATATTTTACCATTCAGGATATCTCTAATTTAGTTTTGCCTAGTCATTATTTGCTTTTAAGAAAATTATCATTTAATTTTCACTCATCAAATCCACATATCTGCTATCTAAAAATACATTTGAGATATCTTGAATTGTGGTGTCATTCAAGATATCTTTAATTAGAATTTTTACTAGTCAAAACAAAATTAGAGATATTGTGAATTTACTTTATAACAAGTCATAATTTAATTGTATGTACCTGAAATATGCATAATAGTCAGTAATTCTTTGTAGATATCTTGAATTGAAGTCTGTGGTAAATCTGACTAGCAAACACTCAGACTGACAGGCTGTGGGACGGAGACACAAGTTGGATGCGATTCTTGCTGAGATTCACAGCTTAGCTGAAGACTCTAAAACTCTCCAGCAGGAAGGAATCGATCTTGGAGAAGTTGCTGATTTTGGTCCGATGGGACGGCCACACTAATTTGGATGATTGGGATGAACAGAGATGTATCAGTGAGACTTTAGGGCAGATTAAAATTTAAAATCTACCCAACCCAAAGAATTGTGTATCTGAACTGGCTCCCCTGTGTTAACCTCGGCTGGCTGGATATCTCAAATCTTCTGGAAGATATGTGAACATAACGCTCCTGCTCTCCTCACTCCCTTCTGAAATCATCCGTGTGACCTTGTAGCAGAGCGCTCCCAAGGACTTGCTCCTAGATAACACCATCATATCAGACTGTGGCCTGGGAGACCGAGCTGCATGGTTCCATAGTCAAACACATGCAACACACAAACACAGCAAACAGATAGACTCTGTGATGTCACCTCCTTTCACTCATGTCTTTGTTTTATCTGAATGTTGCTACATGTGCATACTTCCCTGATGTGTCTTTTCCTTGTTCTGCCTGTCTGGTTTATTTTATTACTTTTATAAATTATGGAGTATTCACTATTTAGACCAATTTTATACTTTTTAGATTATTATGCAGAGGAACTCCAATAAGATTTTCCAGAGAAACTCCTTCTAGCTTATAAATTATGGAGTACTTCTAATTCTAGAAAAGGAATTAGAAAAAACTTTTCAAATTCAATAAAAATAAAATTGTATTATTGTGCATATTGTATTTTTTCAATGTATTAGCACAATCTAATATTTCAGTGGTGCTTTTCTATTAGCATTGTTTAGGAACTTGTTGCTGTTCTGAGAAGGTCAGAGGTTATGTTTGCTTCCAATCCACATTCTGATGTTGGATCATTATAATGTTGTTGATGTATTTCTTTAGCATTTTTAGATTGAAGTATACATTTTTTTTATTACCACATATAATGTAATTTCTTTAGTTTTACTGATTTGTTGGTGATATTAAACTGTGATAACATAAAAAAAAAACAACTTGAGAAATGACTAAAGATCCCTTTAAATTGTAGCTTAAGCTAATTGATATTAGTGTCCTGTATGTCAGATGTTCCAGGTCAGGTGTACAGAAGAACCGGTAGATGGTGACCCGATTAGACACCAACAGTGAAACTTTGAATGAACATTTGACAAACACATTGAAAAGATTAAAATATGTTTTTTTTTGTCCCCAAAAGCATGCACATTTTATTTGTGAACGTGGTTCCATAAAGTTGTCTATATTAAATTCTACTTTTTCCTCTGTTGTTGCTCCAACAAATTCAGATTCTGATCAGGTCCAACATCCCTTACAAGTTTGTGGTATTGGTATTAGTAGATTGCAGGTAAGTTACTTCAATGACTAACTATCAAGGCAATTTGAAGTAGCTTTCCTTGTGGGTTACATTTGCAGAACAGATCCCCTTTAAAATAAATCTCTTCTCACACAGACTCTGTTTTCACTGAGAAAATACTTTATTCACTTAAAAACTTTTGGCCTGCATCCATTTCCAGATGCTCAAAGGACAAAATAAACAAATATTTACATCAGAAAAATCCCAGAGCGAGCGCCGGCTCATGGTAACACTAACGCAGTAGAGCTTTAAACCAAATCAGAAGCTCAGCTAGTTGGCGTTTTATTGCGTTTTCAGTTTTTCAGCACACAGTGTCATCAGTACGCCATACAGCAGCGCCCCCGTCAGGAGCAGGGCTGTACTGCAGAGGGGCCCAAACGACAGCAGTGCCCCCAGCGCGTAGAACAGCAGCAGCAGCAACAGCATTCGGTAGCTGGCCAGCGGCCGCAGGCTGAGCCGCGGCTGCTGGCGGCGGTCCAGTGCCCGTCGGGACATCGGGCTGCGCCGCAGCCGCACGCAGGAGTCCGGGTCGGTCAGGTATCGCCGGCCGAGCTGACCCAGGAAGTCTGAGCGCGAGCAGAGAGCGCCCATCTGGGCCTGGAGCTGAGAGAGGAACAATCACTGGTCAGAACGGGAATTTATTCTCACTATGGCCTAAAAATAAAACCCTTCCAAAAATGAAATTACAAAGAAGAAAAAATATTTTTATAAAAACGCTTCAATTTCAATTGGCCCTTCTGCACGACGGAGTACCAAGGCTATGAAAAGTTCAGTTTAATTACGAGAATATAATCATAACATTGAAAGAATAAAATTTTACTGGAAAATTGTTTTAAAGTTGAGAAAAATGTTTTTTTAATTAGAAAAAACTATGATTGTTTAGATCCACCACGTCCTGTCTTCCAAACGGACTCAGTTGATTCAAAGTTCTGCTCCAACTCGCCTCAGAACCCGGAACGGATACGCCAAAAACCCGGACTCACCCTGTTGTTCAGCAGAGATGATGCCCTGTAGAGCAGCCGGACCAGCAGGGCGCTCTCGTAGCTCCTGATTGGCTGCAGCTCCGGATCGCCCTGGTACTGAACCTCAAAGCGGCGCAGGCCGTTTATGATCTGCATACACACCCCCACACACGTTTGTTTTTCCATTAGTAGCTAATAATTATTTAAGGGATAATTCAGCTGTAAAGTTGGGCTGTTTTGTCCTTTAACTGAATGTAATCTAATTAATTTTGTGTTTGTGATCATTCCTCGCTGTGTGAGAAGTTTCTTCTGTTCGGTGGCCGACTTACCCGCCTTCTGGTTCTGGATGGTTCCCCAGTTCAAACTAAAGAATCTCTAACGTTAATAAATTATTTTTAACAGCATGAGCCAAACTTTGGCTTCCAGCCTCTTGTTGCCGGGTCGGGTACCAACCTGCCTCCGGCCCAGGTCCGTCAGAACGGGCCCGTTCTCGCCCTGGACGCAGTCCGGCAGCTGGTTGGCGCGCCCGTCGTCCTGTGCGGCGCCCAGGTTGGCAACAAGCTGGGCAAGCTGGTTCTGGTTCAGCTGCAACGCAGAGACAGTGAGACATGAGGCGAAGCGGCGACCAGGTTCTACTGAGGGATCGGGAACCAGACCAGACCTTAAAGATATGACACAGGTTCTCCAGGGCCCGGTCCAGGAACTCATGGGTCTTCTTCAGGTACTCGCCGCTGTCCTCGGGCTCGGCGCCGGGAAACGCATTGCTGAAGTCTGAGGAGGCGAGTCTGAACCAGGACAGGAAGGAGCCACCGGCCACCGCCTCGCTGGACTGATCCGAGATCCGCTTGGCCGTGTGGCGGGCCTGCGCGATAATCTGGATCAACCTCATGACCTGCAGGGCGAGCGGTGACACGGTTAGCGACGCACCAGACCAAACAGACCTGAAGCGGAAATGCTGGCAACTCACCGCTCCTCGGACCTCGGAGCCAAACATCTGCTTGAACTGGCAGTCCTGTCCTTCCAGGGAATACACGTGGCTCTTCACCTTGAATGCCGTGTCAGTCACCATCCGTTGCCGTGGCGACAGGTAGCTGCCCCCCTGACCCGGCGTCAGGTACCCGCGGGGCTGCCGGTGGGGCAGGACGTGCTCCGGCTCCAGAAACAGCTGCTCACCTGGAGAGGAATCGCAGAAACACAAAGAGTCGCCTGATCGTTCAGCCACTGGTCTATGGTGAAGAGCAGTGAGGCTGATCTAGGTGCATACATCTATGTTAACACACAGTCATTAGAATTGAAATCTCAAACGCTCGCTCGGTGAATACTGCAGCAAACGTCGAGAATTAGGAGCAAAGCAGGAGAATAAAATCACTTGAATGTTTAGTTAAGAAATGCAAACATGCTTGGTCTTCGCCAATTCTGCACGTCTTAAGAATCGTAATGCTTTATTTTATTTTTGCCCAGAATCACAACAAAATGTCATTTCTGTAAACAAAGACAAATAACCTAACAGACAGAAGGCGCTACCATTTTCATTAGATTAGTTAAATATCAGCATTAGGAAACCTTGGCACATATAAGCAACATCTGGAGACAACATGCCAGCGAAGGCGGTGCATTCAGGGAGTGTGTGTTTGTAGCCGTGTGTGTAAGGAGGTCTGTGAACCCTGTGGAGCCAGCCAACAGGATGGGAACGGTGACATCAGAGTCGGAGCGCCGCGCCTCATGTGAACAAAAACCAAACTTTGACGGATAAAGTTTTCCTTTTGAATTTGACACTGACAGACGTGCCGACAATGTAATCTACACAGACTCTTCAATGCAGCACAACCCTTACAAGAAAATTCACAATCTCATTTCAAAAACTGTGAAAAATATTAAAATTCAACCGAGAAACATGTTTCTTTATTAAAAAATACAAGGATACGATTGGATAAAATCCAAGAATATAGAAATAGCTTAAAGATGACAAAAATTCTTCAGAGTTCATCTTACTCTCCAAAACGTTACAGTAATATTAAGAACAATTATCAGTATTGCTTAACTCACGGCGACTCTCCTGCTTTGCTCCTAATTTTGGACGTTTGCTGCAGTATTTGGTGCTTTCATCGCAGCATTTCCCAGGAATAATCTGATTGGATGACAGCGACCAGTCTGTGATGGGGTGGCGGTAGGTTTGAGCCGAGATCAGGCTGAGTGAGAGCAGAGCGCTACTGAGATTTAAATTCTACTTATAGATGTATGCACCCAGATCAGACTCACTGCACTACATTGGGCCTCACCTCTCTGGATCATGTCCGCCAGGTTGGGCTGGGCCAGAACCTTGGCGGCCCGGAACACCATCAGGGCGTTCTTGACGTTGACCAGGTCGGTCCGCGTGGCCCGGTTCAGGAAGCCCTGGAAAAGCTTGGTGTAGAGCAGCAGGTTCTCGTGGACAAACGGCTCCCTGCACCAGAGGTTCGGTTAGCAACCAGAACCGGCGCCAACCAGAAACGCCAGGCAGGTCCACTCACCATTTGTCCGGCACGGTTCTGTTCTGGTCGGATTGGGCATTGGGCTTCTCTCCTGTGTATCTCCACGGCTGAATGTAGCTGAGCCACGTCTCCAACACCTGAACGAGATTTATCGCCATTACATTTCTACCTCAGTGAAATACGACAAGAAATCATTAAATATTGAGAAAAAGTTGAACAGTTTCAGTCTATAAAAAAGTAAAACTCTAATTATTGACTGAAGGTCTTTATTTCTTCTCATTTTAATGATTTTTGTTCAGAGAATAAAAATCCTCTGAAAAATAGAATCAGTGTCTCAGAAGATTAGAACATTACTCTAACGTAGTCATGGAAAATTTAGTGGAAGGAAAAGGTTCACCAGCACCACTGTGCTTCAGGAATCTGTGGTAGCTTCAGCAGGAAGGGACTGAGGCTGCGCAGACGGATCCTAAACATGGATCTAGTTCTGAGGAGAACCAGAACCCGACTGTTGCTCAGGGTCCAAACGTCTCCTTTTCAGATGAAAGTAAAGTTTGTATTTGATCTGGACACCAAGGTGCCAGAGGCTGGAGGTCCACAGTGAAGCTTCCACAGTCAGCTTCATCTGCTGGTTCTGGTCCACTGGGTTTTCTCAAGTCCAAAGCAAATGCAGCCGTCTAGCAGAACATTTAGAGTTTTTCAGGTCGACAGCTATGAGCTGTAAACATGTAGCCGGATGCTAGAAGTTGCTTTCTTTTTCCAACAGGACTTGGTACTGATCCAAAAGCTGCTTCAATCACCATGGCGACTGCAGGCACGGGGCCGGCCATAACCCCAGAGAGTATTGTCAAGAGGAAGATGAGCTCTCCTCCGTGCTGCGCCGCATGGATGAGCCCAGAGCAGGCGTTAGTTTTCAGAACATTTTCATTTAAAATAAAACACTGATCTGGTGTTATTTTATGAGATGCTAAATTTTGGGGTTTTATCTCTGAATCGTCAGAATGCAAGAAATAAAAACGGAATATTTCGCTCAAGGATTTATAAATCAACATAATTTACGAGTTTCACTGAAATGAGTAAAAAACCCCTGAAAATATTGACCTTTTTCTCAATTTTTTAGTTCTTTGAGCTTTTTCCTGTATTAAATTAATCTCAGAATAATAAGAATAAGTTCTTCTAAAAATATTTTAATTTCAGCCTAACTGGGTTTAAATTGTTGCTTGATAATTTCACGTTATATTGTTGGTAATAAACTAAACGCTGCAGTTCATCCTGAGGTAACGTACGGCTCTGAAGGAGGCGTCCAGCGGCCAGTGTCCGAAGCAATGCTGCAGGAACAGGTAGAGCTTCTGCTGCACAAAGCGCTGCACCACCACCCTGCAGCAGCGCAGCACAAACACAGAAACACGCATCAAACATGTATCTCAAAATTTGGCCAATTTACTTAGCAGGATTCATTCACTTTTCACACAATAAAATTCAAACAATTCTCAGGAGGTTTTCAAAGTTTTCCAGCAAAAAACTTAGGAGATAAAAACTATAGTTTCAATTCAGATAATTCATCTCATTTATTACTGTTATTAATAACGTCTTCTAATAGTTTTCTGCAGCAGAGACAAGTTAAGCTAAACTAAAACAAAAGGTTTTGAAATGTTTCACCCTAAACACCAGACTGATCCGACAACAAAACCCTAACTTAACAAAAATATCCTCCAATTTCAATGTCAAGATCCAGTCCTCGAGGGCCGGTGTCCTGCAACTTTTAGATGTGCCTCTGCTGCACCACCTGAATAGAATAATTAGGTCATTAAGGTTCCGGAGAACTGATCTACACAAGGAGGAGGTAATTAAGCCATTTCATTCCAGTGTTTTGTACCTGTGGCACATCTAAAAACTGCAGGACACCTTGAGGGCTGGAGTTTGACACCTAATGTATTAAACGTTTTCTTATGGGTCGGCAACAGAAGTGACCCAGTGGTAAAAAGAAACGTCGTCCAGCCAACTGGCGATAAATTTGCACTGAATCATGACAGATTAGGAAAGCTAGCTTTCCTAGCTAGCTCAGTAAGCGGTAGCCTCAACAGCCTGGGTTGAAAACGCAGCCAAGATGTCGACTCAAACTTTAGCCGGACAGAACAGAAAAAAAAAAAAAAAAGCACATCTTGATTAAACAGTCCAACATGTCAACGCAGTGGCTGATGGATTTCAGGCAACAAAAATATTTAAACAGAAATGTAAGACTTTTTAAGGCCTTAGTTTTAGATGCATGAATTTAGGAGATATTCTGACTTTTTAAGTTTGCACCCTGAGTAAACATGGCTACCAGGGCCCTTTATAGCTGCTGACCTCTTGAACTCCTCCAGCGGGCTGGCATGGGGGGGGGAGTGGGCCGGCGAGGGCGGCGGCTCCGGCTTCAGGCTGCTGGAGAAGGCGTGCAGATGTTTCACCAGCAGGCGCACCACCAACACGTGCTCCTCTGACGGATTGAAGGGCTCCTGGAAACACAGCCAGTCACAGCGATCCACACCACCAATCATCTCCACCAGCTCCACAAAGCAGCCAATCACAGGAGGCCCCACCCCAAAGTGAGGTCACATGCCTCAAACCCTCATGACCCTTCGAGTCTGGATCAGAACGTATTTTAACAACAGAAAATTTAGTTTTTATTTAGTTTAAGATGTCTTCAAAGAATCTGTCGATAGTTTTGTTTTAATCAAAGTCCAACAGGATGAGCAGTGTGACCTCACTTCCTGCTACAGTAGCATGATGCAACGCTTGATCTTCCGCAGCAATCGGCAATCCCATCTGCAGCCAATTCCAAACACATGAACTCATGCAAAGATGGTTGTTGTTACTGGCATTACATGCGCTTTGCAGCGACAGCAGGAAGACGGACAGACGGCCATGCATCAACGCAAGCAATGCACCCAAAGATCCAAAGCTCTGCTGCAGGACTGCGCCTGCTGTCGAGGATCCTTCTCTGCACAAACCATGAAGCTGGACCGGACAGCGAGAAAAAGGCTCGCTCATACTTACTGCACTGCAAAAACACAAAACCTTACCAAGTATTTCAGTCTCATTTATACAGCAAATATGTCAAAATAAGGCAAAACTAACTCAGGAAACTTTTCAGAAAAATATAGGAGCCTGTTTAAAGTCAGTAATCCCTTGACCAAAACGTTCCAGTTCCACTGGACCATTTTGTTTGCAACATTGGAAAAAGGTTTTGCTACAAGTGAAATTACTTGTCAGTTAAACTAGAACTTTTTGGTGAAGAAATTACTGACTTAAAATACGCTCCTATATCTTGCTGAAAAGTGACCTGCGAGTTAGTTTTGCCTTATTTTAAGTAAACTGACGTATTTGCACCAGAAACGAGACAAAAAATACTTTGTAAGATTTAGTGTTTTTGTGATCTACAGTATTGCAAAAACAGACATATTAATCTCGTTAAAGAGTAACTAAACCCCAAATAGATATTTTTGTCTATTTAAATTGTCTAAATTGGTTTTATTTCTCTGCAAATTTTGACATTTTTGTGTAAATTTGATTAATTCTGATCTTTATGGTTGATGAAGAACCCAGCCAATATTGACCGGGTTCTTTGAAATACGCCTGGACTGAACTTGGACCTGAAATCTGCAGATTTTGCTCCTGCAAAAGGACCGCTGAAGTTTGAGGAAACAGAAACATGATCTGATTGTTTTAAAAATTCAAATATTTTCAGATAAACAAAGTTGATTTTCTGAGGAATCTTTAGCTACGCTTCTGTCCGATTGCAATGCAAATTTCAAGCAAACTTTGAAAACATCAAAGAAAATGCAAATTATGTGTTTCCATCTGCTGATTTGGAGCCAACCAGCCGGGCTACGCACAGCGTGATGTCATCAAATTTTGACCCTACGCACGGCTGGAAGAAACACGAAGTGTAGGTTGGACCAGTGATACGAGTTGGAAATTTGAACTTTTGACATCTCCCAGTTTGCTGCTTGTGGCAAGGCTCAGACCGTCCAGTAGATGGCGGCGTTCACCAAGTCAGAGCATCTTTCCCTCCTTGGTGCATTGACTCTTTTAGAAAAGCCAAAAACCACAGCGTAAAACCTTTCTGTAAAATTACAGAACATTTTTCCCCCATTTTCATCAACTTTTCCTAATGTGACACTGCAAAACGCACAAAAAGCTTGTTGGATTTTTGCTCTCATTGCATCAGTTGCTGCAAATTATTATTCATATGATCATATTTTGAGACAATTATATGGAATAACTATTTCTGCCACATTGCCATTAGATAATACACTATTTTGTAACAATTAAAACTAGCTTTAATATATTAAATACATTTCCAGCTGTCATTAATAGAGCAGTTTAAAATGCAATAGCAGCAGGTATTTACTGAACGGTTCATCATCTGCAGCTAAAAATCCTTCTAAAATCATAGCCTAGAACTGATCTGGAGACTACTTATTGATTGCCTATTAATCACCTTTTTGGATAGCAAGAGGTGATTAACAGGAGATTATTTTTCAGAATGTGGACCAGGTGAAGCTAAAACTGAACTAGAGCAGTTCTACAACAGACGTTTATATTTTAAGGACCAGTTTTGGTTTAATTTCTGCTCTGATTGCTTTCTTTCAGCAAATGGCCTTTTTTAGAGTCTGTTTACTCCAGTTAAGGACTAATCAATCAATCCCTAAATTAGTTGATGATTACTTCACTAATCGATGAATCAGATTAATCGTTTCGGACCTACTATCGGCTGAAGCTATGCGTCGGCATTAAAGCGTGGCGGACCGTGAGCCGCCTCCCCTCATGCAGCAGCAGCTAACGCATGCTAACCTAGCATGCTAGCCAGAGAAGGATCCTGGACCGAAGCTTTACCTCCAGGAGGCCCCAGGGGGGCGCTGCTGAGTGAAAAGGTAAAAGTACTTGGTAGGTGTGGAGGGTCCCAGAGCCAGGAGGGGCGAGGGGTTGGCACGGCATGCTGGACATACTGAGGCGGTACTGCAGCAGCGCCAGCTGTTCACCCGGAGGAGGGGGGGTAAAGGGGGGACAGAGAGGAGGGGGAGGGGGGTACCAGAAGGAGAGCAACCACAAAGAAATATTTGGCCGAAAATATTCAGGAGGAAAAAACACAACAGGAGACAAAAAGAAGAAAATATTGACTACAGGAACAAAACGATTCGTCTCTTAAAGGAGAAAAACCAGAAGAGTCCAGATCCGGTTCTACCAGAACTCCAGCCTGAGGACCGGCGCTGGACCTCCGTCTTCCCCGTGATGGAGACGGACAGACGACCTTCAAGCTCCTGAAGGTCATCTGCTTCCAGTTTTTACAGAAAATCCTCCAATCAGAATAAAACCAGCTTTACTCCGCAAAAACAAAATCTGACCAAATATTTTTGGTCTAGTTTCTAGTGCAAATATCTCAGTTCAGCTTGTTTTCAGTAAATAATTTCTAAATATCTATTTTAAAACGTTCTAGTTTCACCGGCAGATTATTTCACTTGTAATTTAGAAAAATGTCTATCAGTGAAATAATCTGCCAGTGGAACTAGAACGTGTTCATGAATTAAAGAGTTTTTGGCTTAAACAAGTTCTTACATCTTACTGAAAACTTATTGTAACTTAGTTTTGTTGTATTTCATGTCTAATAAGACATTTCTGCCAGAAACTAAAATACTTGGTCACATTTTGTGTTTTTGCAGTGCAACCTCAGCATCTGTCCCTACAGCTGAGCAGAACCGACTCCAGCTGGAAGGTTCTGGATTGGGTTAACAGTGAAAACGGTCCAGAACCTTCCAGCCGCTCCAAGGAGATGAAGTTTCCTCTGAACGGAGCAGTAACAGATCATTTTCTCTGAAATATGAGACAGAGCTGCAGCAGAGTCGTCTTTAAAATGTTTCATTTTTTTAAAACTGGAAACCAGCAGTGAGTTTCTGCACTGCTCCGAGAGGAAACATGAAGGTGGGAATTGATTCCCTTCCAGGTCGCCATGCGTGTTGTTGAGAGGAACTCCAGCATCAAGTCTGAACAGATTCACAGGAAAAGAATGATTTTTATCTTTACTGCAAAATGTAACCGGAGGCAGTGGCTGATTTCAGACCTTTGTGGTGGATAAGATCAGCCGAAGCGATCGATCGGTGCAGCCAAGCAGGAAAACCTCCAGAACCAGCAGAAACCCTGTGTTTTTCAGATTCTTTATCGTCTGTCCTGCTCTTTTCTCAGTTCAGCATTTTGATGAGTTATTGGATGAAAAGCTGAGGCCGCCTGGATCAGAACAGACTTCAGGCTGAAATTCCTTCCTGGACTTCAAGTGCCATGCAGCATGCAGAGGAAGACAAGCGACAGGAACATGCCCAACTCCTGCCCGCAGCAGCTTCAGCTTTAAACTGCTAAATGATCTGACGCAGAGATTTCTGCTGTGCCGGCCCGAAGACCCGATCCGGCTTAGGGTGTGAACCCAGAGGACAGGCAGGATCTTCTCTGCAGCTTTTTAATTGAATTATTTTAACCTCAGCAGAATGATCAGATCAATGGTCAGAATGATCCAATAGACGGCCGTTATGCAGCGTTGCAGCGCAGGATGCAGGGAGGCGAGGGAAAGCGCCTTACCTTTACCTGAGGAGACTGCAGCTTCTGGTACAAGTCCAGGGAGTAATGATGGAGCCAGATCTCTACAAACATCTGAAGACACAAAACGCAGAATTTTAGAGGAAAAATCCTCCAGAAACTGATCCGATCTCACATCGATCCCGGTTGCTCCATCCTGCCTCTCTTTCTGGAGGACAGCCAAACCGCTGAAGCCACACTGGGTTGTTTGTGAGCATAAAGTTTATCAGAAATAAAATGTTTTCTTTCACTGACAGAAAGTTTCAGCAGTATTTTTTTCTGGGGCCTGAACTAAATTAAGGACAGAACATTTGAATTCAGCAGAAATCTGGCAATTTTAATTTCTCCAGCATGGAAGAGACTTTAGCGCTCTTCAAGCTAGATCCGAAAGATTCATAAATTTGCAGACAAAATCATAAAGTCCAGAATAACTGCTTCTAATCAGACACCTGTTATTCTAACAGGTGTCTGGTTAATAACTGAACAGTTATATTACTGTAATGCAGTTAAATGCAGTGAGAAAAGTTAGGCCTGGTTCACTAACTGGAGTCAGTTTACATCAGAGAATCAATTCTGGTCAGAAATTACAATCCAATGTGAATGCTGCTACTGGAGCTGAACTAAGCTCATTAATGCCAAAATCTTTGATGAATAATTATTTCTGAAAATTGTTTTCCAACTATATTTTCATCCTCACTTAAATTAGAGGAAACATTAAAGTATCTTCATCTGTGAACTGTAGCTGAAACGATTAATCATGACTAATCAATTATTGGAGATAAAAATCCTTTGTCTCCAAGTCTGCTCTACCCTCAGCACCACCTGGTTCACATTCTGAACGAAATCTATATTAGCACCTTCCCTACCAGTTATTAATCAGTTTATTAATAATAATAATAATCATTTCTACAGTGATGTTCAGCAGAAAGCTTGAGCTTTTCTCATGTTGAATGTTTCACTGTTTGCTACAAATGATCAAAACTTCCCAAAAAAATGCTGATGTTGACTTTTAGACAATATGTTTATTTCCTTATTGAAAAGAAGAATTGAATTATTAGTTTATGTGCATCTCTTAATGTATTCTAATATTGTTTAGTAAAGGCTTAAAGTAAAAATCTGCAGAATGTGATTTTTTGTCTGATTTATCAAATAGTCATCATAATAATCGACAGATTAATTGATAACTAAAATATTTAGAGTGTGTAACCCGTGTGTGGACGCAGTGTCTCGGAGTTGCAGCATCGATTCTCACCTGCAGCAGCGTCTCGGACCTCCAGATCTCCTGCGCTGCAGGGTCTGCGTTCACCGACGGCTGGTGGAAGATGTGGTGCTTCAGGAGGCTCGGGCTGTGGACGCCGTGACCCGCAAATGACACACTGGAAGCTCTGAGAGAAAATTTACCAAATATTTAAAGTATTTATCATGAATCCATCAGCCTGTTCACCGTTACTCAATGTAGAGCTGCTGAGATTTTTTCTTTAGCCAGAATATGAAATAAAACTGGCCTCCCACATAATCATCATCATCCTGTCCATCACTTTATTTATTCATTCTTTACCAGTTTGTACATTTTCCTCTTCAGGAAACTGCCATCATTACCATCAATTCTCCTCCCTGACGTGTTCAGCGCTCAGTTTAACACCTGTTGCTTCTAAGATTACTCCATAAAAAAACTCAGGCGGTAAAAGCTGTTCAATAAATAGTTACCGTGGCGACGGAGCCGCGACAGAGCCTCTGGAGTCGGTGAAAGGAGACGCAGGAACACTTCCTTCAACGGGCAGGAAGTACTTGAGGTACAGGTCGACCAGCACAAAGTATGCGGTGTCTGTGGAGCTGCAGAGCTGGGACTGAAGGCAGTTCTGGAATCACCACAACCACCAAGATAATCACTTATATTGGAAATCAATAAATAATCCAGAGAAACTCTAGAGAAACTCATCCAGGCGTTTCTCTTTAGTGGCTTTGATTCCTGCAGCAGGTCTGACTGACAAACCAACGGTCCAGAACGCTGCTTCTGGAGTTCTTACTAGAAACAGGAGGATAGAGACACCACCTGGTTCTACAGTCCTTCACTGAGAGTTTAAACTGCTGGTAGTTTATAAATCATTGAACGAATTATAGATTTGCTGCTGGATCAACCTGCTGGTTCTGGTTCTGCTCTGCAGCAGAACCATAAGCAGAACCAAACATGGAGAAGCAGCATTCAGCTTCCAGAACAAACTTCCAGAAAACTGAGAAACAGCTGAAACACTGAGCGCCTTTAAGACTAAAACCCAGCTGGTTAGAGCTGCTGTGAACCCAAACAAATTAAACAATGATCAATAATCTGATGTGCAACGACTTTGTATTTTTATGACGGAACGAACCTTGAATTGCCTTTTTTCTGAAATGTGCTGCACAGATAAATTTGACTGATTGGTTGATTATAAAACGTAAGTACTCTGGCTAGGGACACCGGATGGAGAAAAGCACCTCTCTGTTCATCTCCAGTCAGAAGCCTGGAAGGTTTCAACCAAAATGGACTGGGACTTCTTCCAATACACCAAGATCCCACATGAAGAGAAATAACTCCACAGCATGATGCTGCCACCACCAGCACCCACTGTTTGTTCATAACAGATTTCATCCCCAGCATCAGAAAGACGACAAATAATGTTAGCGTAAAATTTAGAAGATCTTTTTGCCCAATCCCTATACCAGATTGTCTCCCTTTGGTCTACAACTAACAATTATTTTAGTAGTCGATTATTCTATACACTAATCAATTAAACACATTCTGCAGATTTTTCATTTAATCATGTACCCTATTTTAAACTAGATTAGGAATACATTAGAAGATTCAAACAATGTCATTTGGTTTTAAATAAAAAAATACACATTTTGTTTCCTCAAAGTCAATATTAGAATTCCTTTAGTGAACGTTTCATCATTTGTAGCAAATAAAAATCCTTCAACGTGAGAAAAGCTCCTGGTTGCTGCGGTGGCGCAGTGGTTAAGCACAACGCACATAAAGACGCCTTACTTGACCCGGATGTCACAGGATCGATTCCATGCCTGATGACCTTTGCTGCATGTCTTGATACATTAATCGATTAATAAAATGATCATTAGTTGCAGCGCTAATGACGCTAGATGTTATTCAGTTTTAAATTAAACCAAACGTCTGAAACAGGATAAAAGCTCTGAGTTCATCAGTGCAGAGATGCTAAACTCACCCTGGGAGCGATGAGGCAGTGGGCCAAATTAAACATGAAGAACTCAAAAGGATCTGCAGAGAGTTGAGGAATAAATTCATTTTCCAGGAAGTAATTTCCTCTGGTCATCACTAAGAGTTTGAAAACTGAAGTTAATGTGAGGATGAGCAGGAAACCCTTCAGCAGCTCCTGTAAGGATACTGAGAGCGACGTTCAGTGTCAGGACGCCCGGCAGCGGGAACTGCAGCTTGTTGTGGAACAGAGGACAGTCGGGAAGAACGCCCTCCTGGATGCAGGCCTTCACCGGACCCTAAACACACAAACATTAACCACTAGATAAAACATTATGTTCATATCAACCACAACGTTATGTTGCCTGCAGCTGTACGGCAGTAAGCACTATGTGTACCTTCACATTTTAATCAGAGTACAAAAGAAAAAATATTTACGAGTTGTGTGTTTTTTGTTGTTGTTTATGAACTGACCCGCTGACAGGACACCCATCGATTCTCCATTTACAGAGCGTGATATCTTCCACGCTGTCAGCATCACGCTGGACTGGGAGAGCTGAACAGTTAAATGTAGCTTATTGTTTGTCAGAAAGAGAAGAGATGAAGGAAACGTCGCCACACATCCACCTCTGGAAGTCTCAGATAAAACACATAAGCCTGGGAATCAGCTTCCTCCTCCACACACGGGTTGGCTTTGCTTTTCTGTCTTTATTATTTAGTGTAATATTATTCTTATAGTTTATATATTATTTTTAAAATAATGTTTTCATCAGACAGGCGGTTTGATCCACCATGTGCCTGGTGTCCCTGGGTATCACTTAGGGTTAGGTTTGCCTATTATGCGTATTGGAGATGTGGCTGTGTTCACATGGATCAGGGGTGATGATAGTTTTGTGCGTACCCTCCTATAATATCCTGTTTTTATAAACCACAACATTACGCTAATAGAAATGAAAACACTGTGTGTATAAAGAAAAACATTTGGGAAGGTGCTGCAGGGATTCTGGCACAGCAATAAATACATTTTATTGAACAAATTTCTGGTTTTTGAAGGTTTGACTTTTAGAAAATATGGACTTTTTTTCCTTCGATTTCTATCATTCAGAGTGATGTCATCGCTCAGGGCAGCCATTTTGTTTGGTAAGTGCGTTTTACAGCTTTTATGTATTTGGACAATGAATTCATGTCAACTTTATGACGGAAAATTACAGTCAGGCTACAATTTTTATTTTTTTCATTATAATAAAGTCATATTACAATAATACAGTCATAAAACAATATAGTCAAAATAATGTGAAAATAAAATTGTAACATTAGGAAAATAAAACAAAAAGAATAAAGCTGATCATCTAGTGAATTCATACTTAGACTTCTCTCAATAATTTCTATTCTAACAATTTTGTAATTTTTATTTCCACTTTATTTTTATGGTTTTTGTGTTTTAAGTTTATTGGTCTTTGAGAAGGCAAATTTGAGTTGTTATGACATCATCAATATACAACTTGAAAATGATCTCAAAACAAGAATATTATCTTTTATTGCAATAATTACTGCAATAAATTAATCCGCTATGAAAACGTGTTACTGTGACAGGCCTACTGATACTTTGCTATAAGTTTTACAAATAATATGTAAATACTTTTAGCACATTAGCATCTTACTCTAAGTGTAGCAAAGAACAAGATGGCCGCTGCCATGATGATAAAATTTACAACACGTTTGTGAATTTAAAAAACAAGCTAAAAATTTTTATAAAAATATATTTTGCTGTCGTTGGAATTAAATTATGTAAAGATGAAAGCTTGGACTTATGATAATGTAATTCATTACAGGTTTTCAAGAAAGTGATAATATTTGATGATTACTAGGGTAATTAACTTCAAATTGTGTTGTTTTCTTTCCTTTTATGTTTCTGTTTAGTGATTTATATGCAAGAAGAATTAGGTTTTAGTTTTTCGTGTATTGTAATTACATAACATAATTACGTTCCCACCCTCATCTATGGTCATGAGCTTTGGGTCATGACCGAAAGAATGAGATCGCGGGTACAAGCGGCCGAAATGGGTTTTCTCCGCAGGGTGGCTGGGCTCTCCCTTAGAGATAGGGTGAGAAGCTC
>CAEFZY010060457.1:0-16456 GCA_903066815.1 Brachyrhaphis roseni
GCATATAAAATAAGTCAATAGGGTTTAATTTACAATTTTTATGTCTTCGTGTCATGAGGTAGATCTCAGCCGGCTGGAGAGAGAAAAAGTAGATCTTGGTCTCAAAAAGTATGAACACCCCTGCTTTAGACTTTATGAAGGGACCTTTTATGACTGTGAGTTTAATGTATAAATAGATAATACTGTTCTATGAGTCGGATCTAGTGTAAAAGAAAAAAAAAGTGTTGAACCTGTAAAATGTTGTGAAGATAAAAATTTTCAGATTTGAGTGAAAGATCCAAAGCTGTTAATGAAAAGGCCACTGAAACACAATTTATGTAGCAGTCTGAATATGGAGTCTAAATAGAGGCTTGAAACAGCTTGCTCAATGGAATAGGTGCTGTCCCAACCCAATGTTCTTCAATTTGTTTGAGTGTTGCTGTTTAAGATATTTTTTGCCTGTTTCATGTTGTCAGTCAGGTTCTATTGTAGCAATTTCCTGATCCCACAGAACTGGCAGTAATACGGAATGGGCGTGGCTAGTGGAATTTAACATTTCCTTGTTTTTATGCTTTTGAGTTTCCTGTTCCAGTACAGTGTAATTTCTGTATGCTGCATTAATTTCCATCAGTGGACAGGAGTGGTTAACATTAGCAGGAAAATTTAAGCCCCAACTGTAGCAGACTTCTTTAAATTTTTCCATCCACACAAATGTAAACACTGGTACGGACTTTTCAGGTAATCCATGTGCAGTTTTCCACTCAGAGGCTGAATACAAAGGTTTACTTCATGTGAAAGGTGATGCAGAAAGTGAACTTTCTGCTACTGCTGCAGTTGAACTTCGTCTGCTGCAACAAACAGGAAACAGTGTATGTAAGATGATCACAAAAGAGCAAAGACAAATTATTTCACTGAATAGCTTTGGCTCTTTGCTTCTTTTTTTCTAGCAGAAGACATTGAAATAAGCTGTGGATGTGGTATTTATGAAACAGTCTTTATTTAGATTTATTTTCTCTTCTCGATACCATTGTAAAATATGTTGCCTATAGCAGAAACATAAAAAAAATTGAAAAACAAATCTACGGTGGGCATGAGGAGGAATATATTCTCAGTGTGATACATGTATTTCTCTATTATGATAACAATGCCAAAGAAGCCGTTTGTGATGATTGTAGATCTGACTTCTGAGCACCACTGCTTCAATTTTATAATTGACCCTCCTGTTGCTCTCTATGGCTATAGGAAGCCATACGTCACCTCAACATGACAGTTTGTTCCTGGATTTGGTCCAAACATCTGGAGATTATATCCTGGCTCCTGAACACAGTAATGACGTGCATATCCTTGAGTATGTCAAGCATACAGATTGCAAACAGAAATACAAGCATCAGAAAAACTGAACTGAAGTTCGCAATAACAGATTAAACTAGAAAACATACCAACATATACAACTCGTAAACCCGTCTATGGGATCCAGACAGGCTAAACTATATCTCAAATAACTTACTTGTAAAGCAATTAGTCTATTTTGTTTTAACTTAAATAATTACAATAAATGTAATTCTGCAGGCATCTCTATCCGTCCAACCATTATAGTCTTTAAAAATCTGCATCAAGTACAAAAATTATACTAAAATTGATCTGACCCTTTAAATCAATTATTCATTTTCCTGTGGTCTCAGACTATGTACTTGAAATTCACACATTCATACTGTTTCGTTGATCAAACATTGACCCATGTAGGTAAACAGAAGACGTTGAGTTGAAAAGTCCTCAGGGGCCCATTTTGTACTGAATTTTTGGTCAGTTTGCAAAGAAATTGTCCACAAAACACAAACCTTTGCTCCAATGATTTCATGAAAGCTTTTTTTTCTTTCTTTTTTTTCCCACCAGTACAGTAAACCATTGATAGGTTGTTTGTCTCTCATTCTTCAGATCTTTTCCTCCTATGGCCTGGTTTCCCAGCAGCGAGAAAGCTCAGGCTTTAGCTTCATGTTGGTTTAGCTCCATCCCATCTCCTGCATCTTTGTTGCCAGGGCTTGAACTCTTCTTTCTGGGGTTGCTTCCAAGAGATTCAGCCTCTTCCAAAGTGGTGGGGAGAGGTTTGCCCAAGGTTTCGGGTAAGAGCAAAGTAAGCACTCCAATTATGAATGCCAGGATTCCTACAATGAGCTGAAAAAAGATGGTAAAAGTATATCTTTTGTTGAAAAAGCATTTAAAATGAGAATATTGTGACAAGAGGGACACAGACTATGATGCATTTAAATTACATTTCAGCAACACCTGCTAACAAATTTCTTAACAGCATGCTGAGCTCCTTAGTAAAGGTGCACTCGTCTCAAAACCCTGCAAGAACTTTTTTTTAAACCCTATTTCATCAGATATATGGCTTCACTAAGAAAATCTTTCTAAATATTGCACAAGCAAATTGTGACCTGCTAGATTCTTAAAGATATTTAATGATGTTAGATCAAAAACAAACATTGAAGTGTTTCAAGATATTGAATAGGAGGAATAACTATGCAAAAAAACAACTATTTCACACCTGTTTCATTCTGCTTGTTTTGGCTGAGAATTCAGATTTGAACTAGCACTGCCAAAGGAAAAAACTACCCAGTAATGAATTAGGTTTTTTGGGCAGAAATCCCTTCATTTGCTACAGGTCAAGCGCTGAAAAAAATTAATCAGCTTGAGTTGTTGAGTCAGTCGATCCTTGAGCCACTATTAGAAAAGACCAGGAAGATTCATGCTTGGATTGAGGTGTAGCCACTACTAATGTGGCTTCTTTTTTGCAGCTCCTCACCACAGAAACCAATTTGAGCCAATAAATATCAACTTTGCGGGTATGATTTTGAGAGCATGTCTGGGATTGCAATCTTTAGTTTGGATCCGACTGATAAAGGAAGGGTAAGAGGCATGCTGTTGTGACAGGTCCAGTTTTCCACACATTCAGGCTGAGAGATATCCAGCACTTTCTGAAGCTTTTTTCTGTCCCACAGAGAGTGCACAAAGATGGAACTCTGTGAAAGCAACATTTGGTTTTATTAACGGATAAAGGCAAACAGGTTTTTAAAAAATGTTTCTGCCTGGGGGTGCTGTGGTGGCACAGGGGTTAAGCACAACCCACATATGAAGGCCTTAGTCCTCGACGCGGCTGTTGCAGGTTTGATTCCTGGTCTGGCAACCTTTGCCGCATGTCTTCCCCCCTCTCTCATTACCCACTTTCCTGTCAATTCACTATCAAATAAAGGCCACTAGAGCCAATAAAACCTTTAAAAATGTTTCTGCTTTCCTGATGTTTCCTATTTATGTTAATGGAGTTAACTATAGACATATGCATCCTTGTGGAATCTGTAATAGTAACTTAAACCCCTAATGGACTTGGTGCAGAAAGATGTACATGAAAAAAGAAACAGTATCCCTCAAAAATCTTTTGGTAGAATGTTAAGCATTCTGACTTTGTCTGAAGTGCTTGCCTAAAAAAAAAAAAAAGAAAAGGTCATACCTGAGGTAGATAGACCCAGACATCAGCCAGATAAACGCAGAAAGGAGCCACAACACTGCCGACACGACACATCATGCTGCCGCTACCTACTGCCAGGGACCTGCAGAGGGAACATTCATGCGCAATGGATTAATTTATTCCAGAAAAACCAAATCAAGAAAACAGAATTGCCTTATTAACTGTATGAGCATCACTGATTGCAGCAATTTTCGTGGAGTTACGGAACCTCGAATAAGAGCTCTTTCCTAAATTTGCAAGGTATTTCTATGAGGAAATAGTTGTAAAAGGAAGCCACATATTTTCATATGTTTTGTGTATGTTAGAATTTGTTCGTTTTTTTCTCACCTGATGACAGTAGGGTAAAGCTCGCAGGTGTACAGGTAGATGAGGCCAAAGGCAATCGCCACAGCAAACTTTCCAGTCATACTGAGAGCGATGGCCAGAGACTCAATTTCCTAAAGGTCAGGTTGGGTAAAAGTTTGTTGATAGGAGACAAAAAACGGAAAAAGACTGTAAGGAACAAGTGACATATTCATAATTTCACATTATAAACAAAGACTTTAGCTTGCTATATTACATGCAACTTTTTTTATTTCTTAGAATAAAGCTAGACTTTTGAACTTACAGACTCACTGATTCACCAACATAATTCATCTCAACATGCAAGAGGGGTTTGAATATCCCTTATTATGTGATCTATGGCAACATGAGTTTTTTCACCTAGAAGGCTCTCACATTACAAATAGGTGAAGGGTCACAGTGCAAGTGATTTATTTGCAGTGATAACCAACCACATTATTGAGCAATGCTGACCGGAGTTTTCCTGCTATGCTTTTTATAAGTGATTAAAGCATCAATAGACTATTTTTCTAATCTGTTTTTAACCAGGTATTTGCTTAGAAAATGTATTAAGCAGACTAGCAATATAATAGTGTACTGGATCATGATATTAATTTTTTCATTCCATTTGGAAGAATCTAAAATGAGGTGCTGTTTCCAAAAAAACAGAATTGCTTTACATATACACTAATTATAATTACACTAATTAGCCAATGATATTTTGAGAAACATCTTAATATTGAGTTCAGGCTTTTTGCAGAAAGAAATGAAGCTATGTAACTGACTTTAGCTGTCTGTCGGCATAAAACAAAAAAGTACAGACTAAAAGCGGAAATAAATTGCACTGTATTGGCCTCATTGCACCACTGTGTGCTGCTGTGCAAAAATACATTTTTGGGAACTGAGCTGAGTAATTGTATCTCTTTTACTCTGATGCAACATGTAGACACAATTGAAAGCGCTGACAGAGGGGTGTATGATTTAATGCTGCCAAATGTTTTTTTTTTATTATTTTTTTTTTCTGTCCGCCCTGAATTTAGTAAAGCTAAATTTGGGTTGTACTGATGTGGTGAACAGTCACTTTATCTAGCATATGTGGTGTTGGTGCTGTAATATGCTACACACTGAGCTGTTTACAGTAAAGCAGTCTTCTCTGGTAATCTTATTTCTGTCAAAGAGGTCACTTGTGAAAGGTGGGAGTGTTTCTCTCCATCATATGCAGCTGCCAAATTTCCCCTAAAAGTCTAAACATAGTGCTAACTATGTCACAAAAACCATTGGTTGTAATTTTCAGTTTAAAAACATACAAGAGGTTTTTGTGAAACCACTTAGAACAGAACAGATGTTCAACTTTACACCTTTCTGCTGTGTTTGCACTGATTGTAAAAGCACACATAGCAGCCAAGGTATTGCAGCTCTTCTTTTTCTATAGTTTTCACAGTTGTGAAAACTATACAACTGTATGAGGAGTTTAGCTCAGTAATTGGCGTTTTTGAAGCCTTTAATTTTTTCTCCTTAATACATCAGACAAAATGTGAAAAAGTGACACAGATCTGCCTGATTTCCAGCTTCATCAACCTGACAAATGTCTATCATTGGAAACTCCAAAATTCTACCTTTTCAGCCACTTTTCTACCAATGATAACTAAACCATGATAACCACAACACCCTGTGGTGAGGAAGTTGTTACTGACAAAAGAAAGACTCAAAAGTTAGTAATTTTCAGTGGCTAAAATGAAGTCGGAGGACACACAAAGAAGTAAGAAGCTTCTTCAAAGTAAACTATGTTTGCTAGATACTTGTCTGCAGTTTATTCAGGCTGTGAAAGAGAGACAGGAGTAGGATTTTCAGCAGACAATAGAAAGGATTATTTGAATATACCTAAACATCACCCCAGTTCAAAAATCCTTGCATTTGCTTTCTGTAACTCAAAGAAAAACACTTAAAGATAATTTGATATTTTATAAATCACTTAACACCAATATATACTAGAGATCAGCTGTATCAACTTTACAGAAGACCCAGGTCTTCTGGTTCAAGTCTGCTCTGCATCCTCAGATCCAAACATAGAGAAACAGCATTCTGTTTTTATGTTCCTCCAATCTGAAACAAACTTCCAAAAAAACTAAAATAAATTCTGAAACACTGAGTTTCTTTGAACCAAGACCTATTTGTGTACAGTACTTTAGCTAATAACATCATAGACTGTAAAATGTTTTTTCAATCATTTATAATTTTCTATTACTTTGCAATATAATGTTTTAATTGTTATAGTTTCACTATCCTTTTAATAATGCAAAAACTTTGAATTACACTGTTGCTAAAAATGTTGTTTATCCTCTATCATAGATAATTAATAATCTTGAAATGCTGGCAGCCATTTGGAAATTCCAGAATGAAGGTAAAAGTCTGCATTCCCTACAATAATAAGACAACTGCAGTTTAACCTATACTAGCTGCCATAGTCATACTAAATGCTAATATTAAATGCCAAAGACTTTAAAATATCGACAAATCATTTTCTCATTGTTTTAAAACAAAATTGGTGACATCAAGAGCACTGCATAATATTGTATGAGGTTTCTATAAGTGATTTTTCACATTTAATACTTTAATATATCAGAAGTGATTATATGTTTGTGAAGCTGTGATATATTTGTGTTTGTGTGTATACTCTGGTGAGTGGATCTAGAAGAATCTAGAAAAGAATATAAAACATGCAATTTGTCAATTCAATTTCAGCTGTACTTTTGTTGCTATTTATTCACCCTGTGCTGGACATACTCGATTCAAAATGGCAAGTCAAAGGTTATATTTACTCAAAAGTTAAGTGCAAGCTGTTAGCTAGAGTAACTCTAAACAGGAATAATGTAGGTCAGAGACCAGAGCACAAACACATTCCAGACAGGAAGTGTCATATATCATAGTGGAAAACAGTAACCGTCTAGTACCTCAGAGTACTGCTTTAATTAAGCACTCACAGAAAAAAAATACATTGTGCAATACTTTAAAATACCCCTATATTACCTAATATAGCTACTTTTCCTGTTTTTGCTTTTTTTCCCCCCCCTTACAACTTCATACATCGTTTCAGCTGCATAACTATTCTAGGTTTAATGCTGTGAAATGCTGAAATGTGGATGAATCTACTGACAATGGAGAAGCAATGTAAACTGGCACACAAATGAGCAACTTGCTGCATCATTGGAGCTTAAACTGTGCAAAACATCTGCATACATACAGCAGGAACCACGATGATGAGCATACAAGCAACCCCGGCCAGGAGCAGAGCCGGAGCACATGTCTTCTTCCTCCCAATACGGTCCATTGCAAAGCAGCCAACCAGATAAGAAGGGAGCTCCACAGCCCCTGGAAACAACCAGTCAAAACAGCCATATGGTCAAAGGTTTATCATGCCACTGACACAGTGATATTTAATCTAGGAGATCAAAATAACCAGCCAGTGTTTGAGCAATGAAGGAAACTTCAAGGTATTCACAGAAGACCCTGAGATCCAGGAACGGAAAAAATAGATGTTTTCTTTTAATTGTTGCTTTAAAGGAAGAAAAGTTATTAAAGGGGTGCTTCATCCAAAATGTTTGAGTGCAACATGTGCCTAGCAGATAAATTCAACTGCAGGATTTAAGATAAATTAAAATAGGAGTATGATTACATTTACTGGAAACTAAAAGAACAAAACATTCAGCTTAACTGACAATGCAGGTTTAGTAAAGGAACAACTTAGTCGATGGGTTGAGGCTGTAAATTTTCAAAAATAATACCCAGTTGTTTCTCAGAAGAACTGACAGCTTAAATACAGGACCTGGGAGTAACCCGGTACTCTGAGGATAGCATTATATTACATCTGTGATTTGTTCAACAAATCTTATTTTCTTTATTAGATGCGATGCGGAAACCATTTAGCCGAGGACAGTTTGTGTTCATTCTTGGCTCTCAGTTACCATAAACAGAGCTGTTCACAACCCCAACTTGGACAACACATGTTTCTCACTCACACATCACTGAAGTATTACAGCATGGAAAAGTTTAGACACCACAGACTAAACCTTTAATGAATGGTTAAGAGAACCAAATAAATTACAAAGGTCACAAGTTAAAGACAAAAAATACTTTCCTCAATAGTTAGAGCATGGGTTTTGCTATATATACCATATATATGAAATCAAAGCTACTTCTTTGCAAAGCACAGACAAAATATAACAAAGGACAGAAAATATTTTTAGGTTAATCTCTCAAAGATCGTTTTGTTCCATCAACATGTTTTTGGCCATCTTTGAAAAATAATTAATTCTTCAAAGAAGAAAATCCTACAGGATTTTGATTTAAGATCTTTTTCAAACTGTTACAGGGGAATAAAGACTGATTCATTTATTTACTGACAGTGCTTGCTCATTTCCCACTAATGCTGCTGTAACTAACATCTGTTTAATTTGAATCTAAACATAAAAAATGAAGGCCATTTTCATTTTAAGATTTATATATATATATACCTAGCCTGGTTTAAATGGTGATTGAATTGTGTGTGCTACTGTTTCAGATGCTTAATAAAGGCATCTGATCAGGACAACTTGCATTAAGGCACATATTTAATACACTATTAAAATCCACGGCAGATATGTAGTGATGTAAATTGTGGTATTAAAGTATTGAAAGCTAAACAGCATCCATTATTAAAAAAAAACAAAGTGCCAGGATTAGAGTCTGGTCAACAGATTTTGTTGCCTATATTCCCTAAAGATATTTACAAAAATATATCATCATTTACATCTTGCTTTAGAATGGATATATTTAATGTATAGTTAAAGTTATTTTTGATTTGACACTCACCAGCCAGGAAAAGATTAACATACTGGTTTCCTCCCAGATTCACTGAACCTAGAGAGAAGACATAGTAGCCCAAGCTGCCGATGAACCAGATGGCCCACACTGTGCAAGTACGGCCTGCCATCCTCCAGCTGCAAAACAGATCCAGGATTGATAGCTTCTTCTCAGGTTGTGCGGGCCTCTCCTCTTCCTCCTTCTCTAGCAGTGCTTTGCCATTCTCTGGCTTCATTGGCTCCAGCAGATCCTCCGCCTTGAGTCGGCACTCAAGTCCGTTGAATCGGGCTATTGTGTCCAGCAGGGCCTGAGTCTCTTGGTAACGGCCCTTGGCCATTAAATAGAAAGGCGTCTCTGGGAACTTCCAGCAAAACAGCAGAAAGGGTGAGGTGCATATGGAGAGGATGATCTGGTAGATCCACCAGACTCGGACTAGGTAACCCATCAGAGCCACTACCATGATGCCAACTGCAAAGGCTGCATGGATGTGCATAGAGGTCCATGTACGCACCTTGCTGCCCGTGAACTCTGTCACATACACAAATACAACAACCAGGTAGCCGCTGGACACCTGTCAACAGCAACAAGGAACAAAGAAAGAAGACTAATATTACAGGAGAAATCATTTGTGCAATGATTACAGTACAGAATTCGCAGTTAAATTGCTTTTATGGGTTCTTTGTGTTACTTTTGTGGGCACCGAATGCAAACTGTCCGCTTGTTAATTGTTTAAATGGGGCTTGTCTTCCTTTTCAGACCACATATTAAACTCTTTGAAATTTTACTGCCATACAACATTGCCAACATAAGAAAGTACAACAAAAGCTCAGTGTTTAAAATGGGTGAAAGACAAGTATCCAAAAAGGCTCATATCTTCCCTAAATCTCCAAACATTTGTCACCACAAGTGACTGTTTTCTTTGCCATATTAATTAAATCCCTCCATAACACACTGTCTTAATAATTTAAAATTGTGCGGTTAGGATTCAAAGCTGAGCTTTATGGCTTTAAAGCTGCGCAGTTACAGTTGGTAAGTTGGGACTATCTGAACGCCTGATTCTGTGTGAAAAACAACAGCTGTTGCTGATGAGGAAAGGGGGTTGGAAAAAGATGGTGGAGAATAAAATTACCAAAGATTTCCTTTCAGCACAACTTACAAACCATTTGTTTCTCAGCCTCTAATGTCTATTTTCTTTCTCTTGTGAACATGTTTTTATGTTAAATAATTTTCTGCAAATTGGAGACATTTTAACATGTACAACTCTGAAAAACTTTACCTAAAATAATAGGCCACATAAATACATACATTTAAAAAATCCTATATATTTTTTAGATACATGTGTTTTCTTCATAAAAAGAAACAAATCTTGATCTTAGTGGGAAAATAACGAGTCTACCAGTTTCTTGTTTTTTTTCCCCTTTTGCTCACTTGGTAGCCTATATAAGTGATTATGCTTCCTTGCTGTAAGGACCTACATTGATACAGCCAATTGCTAAGAAAGCAGATATAAGATAAAGCAGGTTTAAGACTGATTAAAGTTATCAAATGATGTGTTTGTGATATATTAATTTAAAATTTCAGTGTCCAGTTATTGTAGCATTGGCAAAGACCTGCAAAAGTACTCTGACCTCTTAATGTCTTTCATATTTTCTCTAATCAGAACTCAGTAGAATAAAAAGTATCTATGGTTTACCAATTTCTTGTGTGTGTATTTGAATAGTGTCCTTACTCTGACACTATAAATAAAATCTTGCGCAACCAGTTGCCTTCAAAAGTCACTTTATTAGTAGAAAGAGGTTACTGTTGTTTAACTTATTCTACCTGAGTAGAGGCAGCTGTTCCGTCACAGTCTCAGATGTGTGTTGAAGAAAACCAATAAGGCACCAGATGTTAAAAAAGGGTAAATGGATCCAGTGTTGTGTTTGTTCTTGAAGAGCAAGAAGCACAACAAACACAGAAATAATGTGATAACCTGGCATATAATATTACAAATCAATCTAATAGCAGCACGGCCAAGCCAACATCTGTCTTGCTTGTTTTCCATGAGTTCTCTTGAGCAATTAAAAGCAAATCTCGTGTTTACTTTTGTGTGGTTCCTGGTTTCCTTTATCTTGGATCTCTTCACTACACCTGAATTTTCCCTCTGTGAAACAATAAAGTATTTTCCTATTTCCTCCAGTATTACATTGGTCACAGTGTGGCAGAAATGAAAGTTATTTCTTAGATCTTTGTCTAAAGAGGTTTTTTATTACAATTATTATTATTATTATTATTAAAATGTCCAAAATTTATTTAAATGCCCCATTAAGAGGTGTCAGAGGCATACAGTTTAAGGATTCACAAATTTTATGGCAATACTAAAATACACTGTCACTTGAGTTCTCTTCTTTCTTTGACTCAAGTTTGTTAAAATAAAAAAACATCATTCCACTCTTTAAATTGTCTCGTTAATATAGTTGATACTTACATTAACATAAGCAGAAAGAACTAACTATCGCTCAGTGTCCATCTGGATTTTGCAGTAAGAAACGGTTTCTAGTAAATGGTAAAGTTGGAAATTTAAGAGTTATCTCAAATACCAAACAATAAAGGGTTGGTAATTTTAAACAAACCTTGACCTCACCATGGCCAGCAGAAAGCGAAGCACCACAAAAAAGTAGTAGTTCAGAGAGAATGCCACGGCCACCCCAAGTGCAAACTGACACAGGCTTGTGATCATCAGAATCTTCACACGACCAATTCTGTTGAAAAGACACCCATGGATAGAGTCCAAAGAGGCAGGGGAAGATGGACATGGACAGAGAAACAGAAGAGAGGAGGTTTCATTTTTAGGTCAGACTTGTAGCAAAACATTAAGGAATTCTTTGGTTGCAACACCTGGTAGACTAATTTAAGGCTTTTTGATGGAGTTATCATTACCAAACGATTATAACTCCATTGTTTCATGTAGTATATTATTGACATCATTATCTACTTAACATGCCTGCAATTGCTGGAGAAGCCTGATAATCACCCATTTATTTAAGGCAGGTGTTCAGCAGTAGGGAAACAGCTAACACATGAAGAGCAGTTGGCCCTGAGGACTACGGTTAAGGATCCCTGGTCTATTGCATTTCAAAATGTGCACAAAAATTTATTGCACCACCAGGATGCAATATAGTGGAGAATAATAATGTCAGAATTTAAAAGATGGAGGTTCTGAGAATGGCTAAAGTAAAGCTAGAGTTTGTGTTCCCTTTAATGCAGTTCATGCTTTGCTCTTGGTCAATAACATCTGAAAGTTCAATGAAAACCATGAGGACAAAGTAAAATAGATGTGGAAAATGAAAAGTGTTGATCCTGTGTTTTCCAGTATGGAAGAGCAATACATAAAGGAAGATGTCTATATCAGCTTTACCAGATATCCTTTCTGTAAATACACAAATATAAAGTTTCTATTCCATTTTATTTTAAAAAATCTTGCAGGTTTATCGCAAGGTTGGAAGACTTTAACCATGTCCATAATCATCACTTTGAATTTATACATGCAAGGCCAGATGCTGTATCAAAAAATTATGTTTAATTAACTACTATTGTTTAATCAGTATAAAATAAACTTTCCAAGAAAATAATCTATGATCTGTCAGTGTAGACCCTTTTGAATGATTTGGTAGTCTCCATGCCAAGCATGCTCTCCTATAAATGCTGACCAGCCAAGTCTCAGCTGTTAAGCCATGTCAATTTATCTGTCTGAGCTCTCCTAGTGTTGCTTCAGACAGTTTGAGAGAGTGCACCCCAGGACAAGATTGAAAGTGATCATAGTTTAGTAGGGCTTAAAAGAGAAATCAGCTGTTACACTGTTTGAAAAATTGTCTTGATGTAGAGAATATTTAAAACAACTGCCAACATGCAAGCCTATCTTTTCTTTAAGAATTAGAAATCAATATGTGAACATTTCATAATTAGTTGTCACAACTGTAATTCTGAAAAAAACAAACAAAAAAAAACTGAATTATAATTCACAATAAAATGCTTTGATTTCTTTCTTGCTCCATTCTGGAACCATTGCTTACCTGTCAGCAGTGTCCCCAAACAGCAGTGCTCCAATCAGCACTCCAAGCATGAAAGTTGGCTGGCACAGCTTCGCCAGCCACTCCTTTTCACACACTAAGTCCCAGTCTGTCACAATGCTATTATGAACTTCGGTGTGGTCGTAAACAAAGTTTCCACTGCAGTCTTTGATAGTTTTGTTGCCATAAAAATCGTACGTAAAGTCCTGAGGATTGATGCGCAGGGCGGAGCGACACCGGCTGAGTTCCCATTGCTCCCCTTCGGATGTTCGAACCACCAAAGGCCCGCTAGCTGGCTTGATGACTGGCAAGACACTTTCTAGACTGGATCCAGTTATATTACCATACAGGACATCGGTGATGTTGCCTGGCACGTTACACACAAAATTTGGAGTCTCGACCAGAAAAACTGAGGCAAGGTAGTGGATTCCACATGCTGTGGCCTGGAAGACAGCAGCAAAATACAGACAAGCCTGGAACCTGGAGAGAAGTTAAAATGTAAATGGTCAGAAAGAGGAAATCATTCTGTTATGTTTAATATACATTCCTGACTTCTAATGATTGTTGGTGTAACTTTCTAAGGGGACAGTGTACTGAATAAAAACAACCTACAAAAGTGTTCATACTGCTTGAACTATCTCAGAGGTTGTCACATTACACTTTTTTTCACAGCCCAATACGAAAAAATGCATAGTAGCGGTCTTTCTGTTCTTGATTTTGACAAACATATAAATTCAAAATATTGTGCATTTGCGGCTTGAGCCCTTTGCTCTGATACCCCCAACTATAGCCAAGTGCAACCAATTGTTTCCATTAATCAACTAGTCAGAAAATAGAGTTCACCAGAACGTCATTTCATCTCAGTATAAATCCAGCTAGTCTGTGACGTCCTAAGAGGTTTGCTAGAAAACATGAGTGAACAAAGAGCACATGAACATCAATGAGACCAGCAAACAGGTCAGGGATAAGGGCTTATGGAGACATTGACAGGAGGGTTGGGTTATAAAGCAATAGCCCAGGCTTTCAAAATCTCACTCGTCATTGTTCAATTTATTTTATGAACATGAAATAAAAATAGGCACCAGCTACAACAGTACAGGGAAAGAGAACATTAATTGTTGAAGCAGCCAAAAACAACATGGTAACTTTTAAGTAGCTGCAAATATCCACAGCTCGGGTGGAGAATGGGACAACTTTTAGTTGTGCGGAGATCTAGTTTTTATTGAACAGCGACAAGAAGAAGCTATTGTTGAAAGAAAGTCAGCAGAGGTCCTGCTTACAACTGCTCTCCACCCAATCTGATTGTGTTTTTGGTACTATTTTGCAAATAATACTTTAACTATGATTTACTTTTAGTTTAAACTTCAAGTTTAACATGAAATTGGCTCAGAAGTGCTGAAAACAAACGTGCACCACAATTTGTAGTCTGTGATCGTAAAATGACAAATGGTGAAAAGGTAATTTGGGTATGGAAACTTTCTCAGTGTACTTTATTGACAAGCCAAAATATAGAAATAATTTCAAATGGTCCCTTTATTGTCTGCATCCATCTGCCAATTTAAATTACAATTGAAATTGTAAATATACAATTTAAATTATATAATACAATGAAAATAACTGACCTTATGTATATATATATATATATATATATATATGGTTATATATATATATATATATTTATTACATGGTTTATTAAAATCACCAATGAATGATTTTCAGGTGAAACAGCTGTTATTAGAGTTTATTTTTAAAATAGGAATATTAAAACGGTCTAAAATCCATTTCAGTCTGAACAATATTCCGAATATTATCATCTGGCTTTCATTAAGTCAACAAAAAAGTGGGGCGGTGAGGATAGCTAAGGACGGAAAGCCATTGTTTACCTTTTGAAGTGTCCATACTCGTCGAACATCCTCTCCACTGTCATCTTTGCTGTCTGTGTTTGCGCCTTGGCGCTCCCGGTGAGACTCTCCCAAGCAGACAGCGGAGCTCTCTCTGAGCGCCTCAGAGCTGAAAATGTTCAAGACGACTTTCACTCGCGGTGAGTAGGAGGGGCGCAAAATGTATTATTCACAGATTGCACATACAAACACGCAAACACTCACACACGCGTGTATAGTAGATATCTTCTAAAAAAAAATCTTCTTATACAGGGTGATGTTTTTCAGTCTAATACAGCTTGTTATGAACCTATTAATATGATCATCTCTGTTTCTTTAAAAAAAAAAAAAAATTACTCCAAGTCACTCAAATGTGATCAAAGGCTAAATAATCGGGGCTTTGATGCGATCATGCCACCATCAGTCGTGTAAAATTGACACAATCAACGATAGCGAGCTTTTAGAAGCAGTCACCTGATAGCGACCCCAGAGGCAACATATCCTATTTAAGGGATACAGTATAAAGACAGAGAAGCTCCTCTCGCAAACATGCCGTTGTGAACACCAACCATGTTTCCCCCTGGGCGTCCCGGGCTTTCTATAAACATATTTCTGCTTTAATCTGCTACCAGTGGAAAGTTAAACCCTATAAAGACTCTAACTGCTGTACACTAGTCAGACTTTTACAGAGTGAGAAAACTGGCGATGAACAGCTGATTTTATCGTCACTAACTCTAACAGCAGTGTTATGTTTGCACTCTTCCTTGGCTTTCATCTACCCCTGTTCAAAGCATAGCAAATGTACTAATACCCCTTGAGCTTTTTCTAATTTTCTCGAAGTATGTGATCGTGAAGACTGCACAACAGTTAGGTCAGGAGTCAGTGGCGTATCTAGCCGTTTTAGGGGTGTACCTCAGCACCCCTGAATAGAATTACCACCCCTCCGTAAAAAAACGTTAAATGTCACGTCTGGTATTGAACCGATACATAATTGTCCGATAGACACGCCTGTCACGCACATATCAACACTAAATGTAACAATAATTATAAAATAAAACACAGGAAATGTTAAGGTCAACTAAATTGTCGTGGCTGGAGCTAAAGGACCCCAGAACGCTGCGGACCGACGCAGCGTCACGGTTGCCTAGAGACGGACACTACGCAGCCAGTGAGATGCTATGAACCCGCGTCTTTTTAAATTACCACCCGATTCTCCACCATCCTTAGGAGCAAAAACTGGCAAAAATACAGACGTGAGGAGGAAGACGCACATTCCAGGCTGAACAATGTCATGTTTTATTATTTAATGCACCGGGTTCTGGCCGGGTCGTTACTTGCGGTGCGCGGAGCTCTCACTCCCGCCTGAGTTGTTGACGAAAGCTAAGTGTTAGCACTAGCAGCATACTGTCCAATTTTCAAGTTCGGCCTGGGAGGATTCTATTGATTCATGATAATGTCCGGGTTTTTGTCGTTTTTTGGGAGACCAATGAGCATCCTTAAAATGACGGGAGCGACGCCTGGAAGCTTTTCTCCTCCAGCTAGCTTGGAGAGCTGCTGGTTCAGAGCAGCAGCTCTCGAGCCTGCAGGTGTATTTATACAGGTGAGCAAATAGACTGAACACGGCGGGCGGCTGAGCTTTGGATGCGTAGCTTTACGGACGAACCGGAAAATAAATTTCATATCGTCCCGGTGGCGTTACTTTCCTGGTTTATGTTTTTGTGTGTGACAAACAAAGGTGTTAAATCCCGTCGCTATTATTGCTGAACACAAAACTGTAAATGTGTGGACTAGGTGAAAGTTAATCTTTTAAACTGACTATGGATGAATACATAAACCAAAAGCTGGAGTATAGACATTTTTATAAG